>QVNV01023242.1:0-118641 GCA_014825455.1 Pseudomyrmex pallidus | reverse complement strand
ATTTATTTCATTAAAATGGTCGGTAACCGACTGTTTTTTTGTTTTCAAAAAATGAAGATTGGTTCGGACAATATTATATAAAAAATTAGGATTTATGGCAGGACTTTCGTCTCGTGATAGAACTACCTTAAATCAAATAATTGTCAGAGCTTTCAGCTTAAGAGTTTATGTGCGAATTTAATCTATGCGGATAGACAGAGAGCGATTTTATTTTAAATCCAAGCTTGCGCTATTTAAATATATCATTTTAATAAACAGTTAAACAATGAATGGCCATTTAATTTGTTGATTATTAGGCTAAGATTTAAAAGTAGAATTTCTCGAGCGAGTTATTACGGTTTACTTAGCCGGCCTCGTATTTCTCTTTTACTACTTAGATATGGAGCATAATACGCGAGCCAAACAGCTTAATCCTTGAGAAAACGGAGCTTATCTTAATACCGTGAAACGACGTAATATATAAAGATGTAAGTTTTACATACAAGGCGAATCTGATATATGTGATATTACTTTTAGAAATAAAATCTAATTAACATATTACTTGTTCTATAATTTTTTAACGATCACTTTTGAAGCTTTAATTAATTAATCTAAGAATACAATAACGCATCTAACTAGTTTAAATAATAGATTCGTTTCTCGCTGTCAATTATGATAAAGCTGACACGACGTATTTCACAGCATATACACACATATACACGAGTGTCTAACTCTCTCTCTCGTCCTATATACCAATCGGTTGGCCGATTTAGAGTTGACACGCGGAATTGTATTTCGCGGATCCGTCTGGTCACTGAACCTTATCTATAATTTGAGCGCCGCAGCGAATTCTCCAGATATAACTCGGCGAATTATCGAATTGCGCCGTCGAATTAAAGCAAACGGATCGGACGCCGTGGGCGGGTTAGGCGGGAAGAAGAGATCGATTTCGAGAGATTTGACCTCCCCCTCCGTCGTAGGCGACAGAGGGATGAGAGTGCGGCTAGGGTAGCGAAGGGGAACCGGTGGTGCAGCATGGGATAGGTCTATCGCGTTTCGCGGGGTGTAAAGATGGACGGAATTTAGATTGCTTATTAAACGGCGAATAAATAATGACGGTTGTACCGACTTCCGAGTAAAGTACAACCGGCCACGTTCCGGAGATTTTTGCGAGTTCATTGCAAACCGATCGAATTGCCCTCTCTCTTCCTCTCGCTCTCTCTCGCTCTCTCGTGAAAAGCAGATCGCTCGAGTTAATCGGACTTTTTCAGAAAACCGCCGGATATCTTTGGATATTAAATACAACAATATCTCGTTCGCGACATTTGTAATGAAATAATTATAAACGATATTAAGTGCTTATATTTTGTAAATAAAAAAAGACTATCAATGATTGATCAAATGTAAGCATATTTTGTTTCTATGTCTTTCTTGCGAGGTAATAAATCTACTTTTTTTTCTCGAGAAATTGTTCAACAACTATTTGGCTCTGTGTTGATCTATAATTAAAGTTTCTTCACTCGCGGAATTTAGATTCCTTTGACGCACTTGAAATGACTTTTCAACCGGTCTGTTCGCCTTCCAACTTCTTGCATTAGCAGTTTTTTCGTTTGAAGAATCTGAAGGAGTCAGATGGTAGGTATACATCTTTTCTTATATTTTTATATTTTTTATCTCACGAGTCGGTAACTTGGACGGTTTCTTTAAAATTATTGCTGTTCGCATAATTTTGCTGCTAACTGCAAGAGTTTTGATATATTTGCAGCAAAAAAAAATAGTTTTTTGTTCAAGTATTATTTCAATAAGTTTTTCAACCGGCTCGCAGCTCCTTAGTGCTTCGTTTCGGTGGTAGTTGCCAGGTGTTGTTAAATTGCTCTTTTAATTTGCGAAGCTCGGACGAGCTTGCGCTTCGCCTCTTCTCCGGGCATTGTATTGCGCACGGTACAAAGGGTTGCCGACTTTGTTGTTTCACAGTTGTAACAACACTGCCGACATTCCTCAACAACGTGAAACAGCATTCGCTACACTAAACACCGGCTGCCAGTAGTTAGTACAACTGTGACGTCTACTGATCCCGAAGAATAGCGAGGATGAGAATAGCCGGCGAAATTGCGAGAAATTTACCGGCAAATTGTGTTACGTCATGGGGAGAAAAAAGAGGGTGAAAGAAAAAAATAGAAAGATAGAAAGAGAAGAACTCAAGTTACATAATCTTTAAAAATAAAAAAGACTTGGGAGAACACTTGAATATATATTATTGTTAACAATTATTCAGGTTGTTTTTTGCGAGTGAATTAATTATAGAGAGTTACGTAAGTAAACGTAAATCTCACTTAAATATTTTCAAAATAACATTTATTGGATATATTTCTTTCTTCATAGTTGTTAGCAAATATAATCAGTAAATATTTTATTTAAAAAAATGTGGAGCGACTATAGATTTGACAGAAAAAGCAGATTGGAAAAGAATTATGTTTGTTTGCGGCGTTCTAGAATGAGAAATTCATGCTTAGAAGATAAGAAGATTACGTTCGTTCAAATTTAAGCGTATTACGAATGCGACATATAGTCATTAAAGTGATATTTTACCGATCCGGCTTGCTCTCATCTCGGTCATTGAACCCTCGTACACGTTTTATAGTTCTCGGAACGACATTCGTCGTAGCGAATAATTAACGAACACGCTCGAGAAGATTCAAATAACGAAAAGGAAGGAAACCATTAGAACTCTCGAAAATTCCGAGACGGATTCGTCGCGCGTATTTACGTGATCTTATTTGTTTCACGTTCGACCTGATATCTGGCACGCGGTGCGCGTATATTATTCTTATTGAATTTTACGATCGGAATTTTCGCGTTTCTCGAGTTGGGACACGACCGTGTGACGCATCGACTTTTAATCCGAACGGAGGAAATGGAGCGAACCAACTGTGGCGCTCGGTTCGTGTAGAAGACATTCATTGGATCTCTTCCACGACATAAAATATATGTTCGATCTATACGTGTCGCACGGGCGTCGCGGGATTGAGCGACGTAATACATAATTTCGCTCGTTTTGCTGACATGTACACCATCTACGATGTAAAATATGCAGGCTTCATGAAATATTGACCGCAATAAGTCGACGCTAAGTGCAGTCTTCAATCTTCTAAGTATTAATCCTCTTATTGTGCTATACATAGAACCGATTTTTCTCTTCTGAAACGAAATGTTCTTCTCTTTATCAATTTTTTTCTTTAAAGAGAATAAAAAAACGTTAAAAAGTATTTGATTTTTTATGTTGCTTCTTCAAGAATTTACGTTACTCTTGTTATGTATCTCAATAACATCAGTTGCCCAACGATACGTTTCTTTAATTTAAGTTAGCATTATTATAGGAGCACAAGAGCGAGAGGGTTTAAAACGAGCGCGCAGATGTATTAAATCCTACAGCAAAAAAAGAAACAAATTAATAAATTGCGATGTGCGCTACGTATACCTTTTAAGAAAGTCGTTATGCAAGTTATAAACGTGAGAGAGGAAGCGAAAAAGCAAAACGTAAAAGACAAAGTTCGCAGAGAGACCACTTCGGATTTTCGTGTTCTCGCGCTTGACATGCCGGGCGTTACATTCCGTTTCTCAACGCGAGTTGCATACCGTTGCTTAAATCTCCGACCAGCTCGTCGAAAAATACAACAGCGCGCGTTCTTTCACGGAAAAGAACTTCCGTCGCGGTTAAACATCTCGCGAGATCCAAGGACGCGAGCAACGCGTCTGTTGCTTCTCTTTCTTTTCTCCCTTTACTCTTCTTTCTATATTTTCCTTCTCTCTTTCTCTCTCTCTTTCTCTCTCTCCTCCTCTCTTTGAGTGCTTTTGTGCGAAATAATTCAGACATAAAATACGTACCGCGAGTTGCGCGGGTTTTCGACGTAAGCGTGCCATTGTTTTCGTCGCTTCCCTCAGAAAAGGCTGCGAGAGAGAAAGAGAGGAGAGAGAGAAAGATATGAGAAAGAGAGAGAAACAGTTGGATGAAAGCGCGAAGCATCACTCGAGGGACGTTGACAGAGAACTAACGGCCCAGACTCGGTGATCAAAGCCGATCCTTATCCTTAGTGAAATCGTTTCCTCGAAATCACATGCGCGTTATCGCGCGTACTTCATTTTTATTGAGAGAAAGATACTTTTAATGTTTCGAGATAGAGATGCCTAACAGCGAGTAACAAGTTAAGAGTCGTTGCTTCATAAATTTTACATACTTTCTATGTACACACCGTATCAAGAACAATGTACGTTTTTATTTTGGTCTTCTTTGGAATTTAATAAATCTAATATTTTCTACGTAGGATTTACAAACAAGGCAATATTTTTCATACATTTCTGTCTGATGTGGAGTTGTATGTACATACATGTAATATTAAACATTTGTTATTTTATTTTATAAATTACCGGCAATGCAAATATCGAAACGCAATCGTAGCCGGAGCCATTAAATAACGGGCGAGAATACAAGGCTCACTTGAAACGCATGTCGAAAAAAAGTCTGCGCGCGAGAGATTTCATCTTTCATTAGCCTTCAACGTGGCTCGTAGCGGCGCATAAATGCAGTCTGTCGTGCCACGCTCACATTTCGCTGCGGCGCGCCGCAACGGCGAGCACACGATCGCCAGGTACAATCTGTAACTATGTATGTATGCAACGTCGCTCTATAGTGATGCCACTGATATCCACGCGCGAAGTATCGAATATACACCGGCGAGCGAGGTCAATTGGGGTTATGTATCGGTAATTGCAGCGGCGGAATAATATTTTCCGAAATTGCGACTTGACTTTTTTTTTTTATGACTCTATAAGGTCTGTAAAATAAGGGCAATAGCGAAACTACGATGTGGAGATAATTGTTAATTTTAAATGGCGTGACAAATTCGAGATGCATATCGATATTACAATAAATAATTAAACTATTTCGAAGTAAAAATATTTTGCGATCTGCAATTTTTGATGGAAAATTAAATAAAACATATAACACGGGTGATGCGCAGTCTGTAATCTTGCTTGGTCTGTTTATTACTCGTCGTGTTTGCGGTTCGCGGCAACTCAATTCCCCAGCCGTCAAATTAGCCACGTTACTCGATCGTCATTCGACGGTGATATTTGATCGGTAGCTATATTCGTAGCGCATCGATACATTCGGCAAAAGCGCGTCGGAAGAAAACAGATCGACGTATCTGTCACTGCGCCGGTGACGAACGATGACGTATCGAATTATGAGGCGCGGTCGCGTCGTTGCGCGCTCGGAAAACTGGTGGAAAATTTGGATGCTACCGATGCTTAACTTTTCGCATCGGAGATAATTCTATTTCCGTACTAGCTTTTCCACCGCGCTAGGTATACCTAGGTTACCTCACCGTAACGAGAATTTACGGCCAACGACCGACGTGACCGCGACAAAAAAAAAAAGTATTAACGTCGACTTGTACGCTTGTGTAACACGTGTGTGTTTAAAGAGTATATATTTATATATTTAACAAAATTTGAATAATTCTAATTCTAAATTTACAAGAATTTTCACTCGAGAGAACATTCACAAGTTTTGAAATTTATATTTTGTTTATGGAATATAAACAATTAAACTGTTTTGAGATGTGTTCTATATTAGAGTCTATTTTTCGCGGAAACATTAACGCGGCATGCCATTAACGCGAGAATCTTCAAAATACGGTACGCCTTCAAGATTTACAACTAGTTCCTGAATTTACACGCTACTCGTACGGCGAATAGCAATGCGCGTCGATAATTTGGGCGCGTGATGCACATATCCGCAACGACGGCGCGATGCTTTCAGCTTGTTAAGTCGCGTTTCTACAGCGCGTTATTCAGACGCGCATCACGCATCGTCATAATTTAGTTGCGAGCGAGAGAGTTCCAAGAGCATACAGAAACCTCTGAGAAACTTCCGCAATCTCCTACGCGGCCCTACTCGCTGCGTTCAGATTTGTAATCTGAATCCCATTTGTTTTTTTTCCCTTTTTTTTCCCTTTAAGTTTGTCTTCTCACGAAACGCCGAACCCTCGTTCGCCCGATACGTTGATACAATTATTTTCTTGTACAGTGGGACTTGTTCGCACGAATGATGCAACACCTACGCGTATAGAAGCACACCACGAATTGCAGAGTGCGGTCGAGATATTGTCTATTACACGGTGTAAGCGCGCCGCGTGCGTTGCGGCGACAATTCTGGCGCATTAATTTTATGAACGCGAAAACAATTAACGGGAGATTGTTTTAGGAAAATGAAGTGCAAATTGTATTGAGCGAGTCGAAAGAGTCATCAATCGTCAGTCGACCACGTTTACACTTTAACGTTTAAGATAACACCATTATATTAAAGCAATGTTACAATTGTTCTCAGTAAAACTCTTGTGTTGCAGATTTTTATAAATAAATAAATCCATATTTTTCTATATAGGTGAATTTTTTTTTTACAATTTTTACACTTTACGTTGATTTTATTTAGTCCGCTTAATTTCGGAATATTTGGCATCTTTGTTGCAACAGACGCCGAGCAGACGTTGCGCAACTGTTTCAGCCGTCTCATTATGTCGGAGGCGCCACTTTATTTAACTCGCGCGCATCTAATTTCGCGGTTGCGAGCAATAAAGCCTCGTCTCCGAATGGCGACGAGGTTCTCGCGAAGAGCTGCATAATACGTTTACCTGCGACTGCGACGTGCGCGTACTAACGATACATCCCGGATATGTGCGCGTTGAAGCATCCACCCAACGACCGCGACTCCGCTTCCTTGACACTGCACGCCGTTCAATTATCCCCCGTCTCTGCGCCTCTAATAGCACTATTGCGCGCCGGAGACAGCGCAATTCGCGCGCTAACATCGAATACTAACGCGGAAAGCGTTGCCGTGGAATGTGAAACTTCGACTTTTATTTGTTTCACGTTGTTTCCCGTTTATTTGTTTCGGAGGAGACGGAATTTCGGCTTTCATTATCCGTGCAATCTTTGCAGTCGTAAATTTATAAGTAACATAAACATTGAAAAAGCATTTTAATTGTTCACAGCTTGTTACACAGCCATCTGATATGCCATTATATTACACAGCCATCTGATAAATTATGATTTATAGTTACAAAATGATTGTCTCTTTTTCATTATAATTTAAATTCAAATCAAAAACAAAATTGCATTTTCAGAAATAAAGAATGGGCTCTCAAAAAAAAAAAAAAAAAAAAAAAATCACTGTCTCTTATCAGCATGTAAGAGTCTTCATTTATCACCGTGTCTCCGCCTTGCTTTTCGCGCCTTGCTTCTCAGAACGCGCCGCGTTCTACAGGGCTTCTCCATTACCCCACGTCCCGACCCAATCTTCCATCGATTGCGCCCGTCGCACCGTATCAGAATGAGGCGGCTCGTGATCGCTCGCTCGTTTCCGCTCCCGTCGGTGAAGTTCTCTCGCGCGAGCGAGGGGGTTGACGACGAGCAGGTGCATAAAGCGGTTCATATTTACGTGTATGGCGGGGTCGCGTGCCTTGTGGCATAACGCCAGCGGGCACAGCCGTACATTCAGCACCCCTTCCCGCGGCGCTAACCACCACCGACGGACCGACGGCGAGTGGTTGCAACGCACCACCGACGGCGTCCATGTGTATCGGGGGTATGTACTGTATATCATTGATAAACGTCCATATCGCGAGTTCCCTTACCGCTATCTTCCGACCGGATTTACCTACTCTCTATACGATCCAGACGCCCGCGCCGTAACGTATTCTCTAATGCGCATTGTTTCTTGCTCGTTCCCCCTTTGCCCCCTCTGCGCCTGATATTATCTCCCGCCAACAAAATGGGTCGCTCTCGGGGATTAAGTTTGCATCCAGTACCACCGGTAGAAAGCACATGTTAGAACCTACATAGAAGATGCATAGAGAGCGTTCAAAGAGAATCGTTTCGCGTACTAACAGGCTGATAGCAACTCTTAAAACAAAATTAATGCGGCTCTAGAGAAAGAAGAAACTCGATAAAAATTCTCATGCAAAATTGTCAATCAATATTGTTTTAATCGCAATTGTCGTTCGCGATGCTTCAGTTTTTTAAATAATTTTACGCATGACTATTTTTTAAACCACTCGAGAGTTTATAAAACGCGGCGCCTCCACGACAAGGGAAATTCTCCTCGAAACGTGGGAAATGAGAATCGAGTCGTACATTTTTAATGAGGAACATTTACATCTTGCATCTTTTAATGTTCTCGAGATGATACGCTCGATGGAGCTTTAATGGCGTATTAATGGCCACGGCGCGTGTCTGCAGCACGACCCACGACGCGCTTGATAGGGAATAGAGAAAAGAGACGCGACGAAAGAAAGAAAAAAAAAAAAAAAAAAAAAAAAAAAAAAAAAAAGAAAAAGAAGCCGGCAAAGATCGCCGTGACAGTCTGCACGTGTTGCTGCCACGAGGTAGCTGCTACATTTATTCTACGGTCGACTTTAAGTTCCTTAGACACATTTTACTACTGAAACGCGTTATTTTTCGCTAGAATCTTTTCGCGCGTCTGCCGTTCTATCTTCAGTTAATTTATTTATTATATTTAACTGTATTTTTTTACATTTATCTTTTAATGTTGTTTTGTAACAATTTTTTGTATATCTTGCTTTAAGAAAAAAAGTTATGATGAATAAACGAACAGTTTTGATTTAAAACTCGAGTTCAGCAAATTATTTTGCAAATATTCCGAGATGAATACTTTGTTGCGCGATCACAGCAAAGATCGAAACTATTTTTCTCAGATCCGGCAGTTTCTAGCTAGCCCGGATGGCTTGCTGCGACATGTCAGACACTTCAGGGAACTCTCGCTTTATCGAAACAGCCGCAACTGCTAGAAGCGGTTGAAAGGGTGGACCGGACAGCAGCAGCCCTCGGGGATACTCGCGGGATTCGCTACGGAGGGGGTGGCGGAGGAGAGAGTAGCACGGCAGGTACCGCATGATTCCCATGTTTCCTGGTTCCCAGGACTAATGTTCCCTCGGGCGGGATACCCCGGTATATCTGCCCGCCGTCCCCTCAAACGACTGTTCTTCCTACGGTTCTCTCTCGACCGCCTTCCTCCCCTCTTGCTACCGGGTGTCATAATAAAGCCTCGATCTTCGAGATAACGGCTCAGGTCGCTATAAAGCGCTTTACATTCGCAGTAAAAGAAACGTTAATCACGGCGTACCGGCTGGCATAAAGCCCCGCCACTGTCGGACGGGCTTTAGTGCGCGCGTAGCTTTTATATCATATAATCAAGCCGGCGGCAGTAAAGCGCAAATTAACGGACCACGGACGCGCTTGCATATGTGATTTTGCTGTGAGTGAACGAGACAACGGTAATGGTCGCGACTTACAAATCGCGCGCAACTATTATTGGTTTCGTGCGCCGCGGTTTCGTCCGCCATGTCGTTTCGCGATGTTTCACAAAAAAAAAATAAGCTCTCTTCCTTCTCGAAAACATATAACGAATTACATATGCACAAACGTCAGCATTGCGAGATGCCACGATAAACTTCGTTGCTAATTCATCGCAAAAAATAAACAACTCTTGTCGTCAAAACTTATTTATGTCATAAAGTTCATCAGCTAAATGCACCGCCACGGTGAATTAACGTGTCCTCGTGTCTTATCGCGGTATTCCGGCGAAGTGCTAAACAACGTAAACGAGTAGAATATCCTCTCGTCCTTGCCATTGAACCCCGAATCAGATAAGAGAGCTTCGCAACGCAAGCGTCGGACACTTCCGTTCAAGCTACGATATAACGTAACGTAATTTTACTGTGCCAAACAAGCGTCGCGTCGCGAAGGCAGGAAAGCGTAAGAGTCACGTAATTTTCTCTGGAAGCCGCAGCATATTCCTGCCTCGCTCAGTTAAGGCCCCCGTAAATTTTCCCCGTAAAACTGTCTGGCGACGATCCAACCGATGGCCCTGAAGGACGGCCAGAGATGCTGCCCAAACGAAAAGATGCGAACGGAGGAGTTCCGGGTGGATGGGCGCACACCAAAAGCCGAACCAATATTTTCGGCGATTAAGGAGGCACCGAGCGATCGCAAGGGGAGGGAAATTGAATCCCGCGATTCTCTCTCTCTCTCTCTTCTCTTTACCACCGAGAGAAAGGTTTCCGTCTCTTTCTGTATTCTTTCGCCTGTTCTTTCGCAAAATCGTTTCCACCGCGCCGTTGTCGTTGGCGCCTCTCCAGAAAATATAACCCACTGCCGGCTGGCGCGTACCATCCTGCCGTCTCCCGCCGCTGTCATTCTACAACCATTCGCGGAACGACCAGGCAAAGTGCTAACCGATAAATATCGAAACACTTAGCCTCTGTTTTGATAGCGACTGCATTCAGTGCGCCACAGCGTTTTACTCTCTCTCTCTCTCTCTCTCTCTCTCTCTCTCTCTCTCTCTCTCTTTCGCCGATATTTTTCTTAGCGCACGACTCGCTCTTCTCGATCCCGGGGCTTCCTTCCTGGAGCGTGCAGAAGCGTGGACGGGAGAAGTTAAAAGGTGGATCGAGCGCCGTATAAATACAACTCAGAGCAGTGGCTGTAACTCTTCTGTATTTATGAAACAGACATGATCGTCGACGATATATATATCGCGATGGTTTAACAATCGAAAGGTTTTGCACTGCAATTTTCTGTGGCGGCTGCACACTAATCGATTTCACTACTTAAAAATTGATACGACGAATGTGAATAAAGAATTTTATCATTTAAAGTTTAATTTTATATTTGTCTCAAAATGATTAAAACTCCAAATAACTTAAATAATTTAAATTCGTATTAAAAAATACGAAAGTATGTGTGCGCGTTTAAGAGTTAACAATCTTTATTTTCATTAGTGCCAAATCTGTCTGCTTGTTCTTAAACGTGCGGATATCGAACTCGATTCGGGAATGCGAAATAATTATACGCTCTCTCTCTCTCTCTCTCCTCTTTTGCATTGCGATATCGAGTTTATCTTTATACGCTCGGTTGAATAAAAGCCGAGGATAGACTGGAGGTCGGGACCGTAACGGATATCCTATTATCCATTAACGCGTGTACCACGCGACGGCATCCTTTCCCACTCCGGGCCTCTTCCGCCCCCCGCTCGGTCAACCCTCTTCTCGTTTCAGAACGATTTATCGATTTCGTCGGACTCCTCCCGCGTGCTTTAATTCTACGGATATTTTAAGCGTCGACCGACTCCGCGTGATACAAAACACCATTGCAATGTGCAGCTCCGGTATACCTATATGATATTATTAAGCGATTATACATTCTGATCCGTCTGTCTGATACGTGGATCGCTTGTGAATTAATTAGTATCCGCGCGGTCCGCGAAAGCCGATAGACAAGCCGATGTCATCCCGCGTTAAATCGCGAAGTAACGTATCAACAATTCAGGTAACCCGGTGAACAAGAGAGGCCAATTCTGTGCGTTTGACTAACTGCGAGCAAACTATTCGCTCTCTGTAACAGTAGTTCAAGCAATGAAATCCACGTTTCGACTGCCCACAATTTTGTAGCGGCCCGAAACTCCAATTGCAGACTGCAGTGATAGATTGTTCACTGAACCGCTGCACAAACCGCTTAATTCTATTCCAATATATTTATTTTACAATCGCTGCAACTACTTGACCATGCTACAATTGCTTACGTGAAATCGAGCGTGAATACAAAGCCATTTTGTTTTTCTCGTGGAAAAGAAAATTTTTTTTAGAGTTTCACGTATTTCTAATTTTTAAAAATCTAAAACAACTATTTTAGAGATTGAAATTAGATGCTCAGCACGTCTGATTTGTAACATATGAAACACGCGTATCTTTTTAGTCAGATAAGGGACGATTTCCCGTTTGTGACACGAACCGTTCTAACAAGGTCTCGATTTATCGAACATGCGGTTGGTTGCCTCTCCCGCCAACTGTCATTATGGGCCATTTTGCGGTTTTTCCGTTTGAAGTGTTAATCAATCGACTGCCGCAATGACGCTTCTGTAAGCACAACCTAAATGATTTTGAACTGTAAGCACTCCAAGAGGATAAACTTTATCCCTTTAATGTGTCTTTCTATTTGTACGTCATGGTTTTTGCGATAGAAAAACGATACATAAAAAACAAAATTTAACAAAAACACAGACACACACACACACATCTAAAGTCACTAAAGTTTATTAAATTAATTATTTTAAGCACTTCTTCAGTGTTACTAGATTTTAGGACATTGCCACAATTACGACCATATTCTAATTTATATCAAGCAAAAATAATAATCATCTCACACGGAATTATGCATGCGTTTTGAAAGTGATTTTCGCCGTTCAATTCACGTATGATATAATTCTGTTCCCATAGCGCCGATTTCCGGAAAATTTCATATTACAGAGTCGCGTCATATAATTTGTGAATCCAATTTCGCTTAATGTCTATTACAGCGAAAATAACAGTTACGATCCCGGACGTTCAATCGAAATGTAGGATATGTAAAATATATGATATATGTGTATTTCATACTATATACATGTTGTATAAAGTCTTTTGCACGTAGACAATAGTTAATAATTAATATTTAAAGAGTGATTTAAAAAAAATAATAAACTAATAAAGAAGAAGAGAGGTATATAAAATATATTTCAACGCTTCTTGCGATGCAGATATAATGTTATTTTCACATTTGGACTCTCTTTCGCGATGACGAAAGGGAATCGATCACATACCGCGAAAGTAACGTGTGTAAATTAAATGAGCCGCTGATCAAAGCTGACTTACATCCTTTGACTGCTCCCGTGCGAGAAGGACGAAAAACAAGATTGCACGAGGCGGGAAAACCGGGCGGGCCACAGCTGACCCCCGCGTGCGTGCAGTAATGCGACTCCGTAATTACGTTATTCGCGGCTGATCGGCCCGCCAGTACGTCCGCGTTAACGTAATTATCAAGGAATCGATCACTTATTCCGCCGCGCTCCGGTATTCCGAGTTTCTCTCTTTCTCTCTCTCTCTATCTATCTCTTTCTTTCTCCAACACTTTGGATCGAGCCTCTCTAATTCCCCGCCGTTCTGTCTTTTCCGTTCCGACGAAAAGTTTTCCGCGATTGGACGCCGGATGCAATTAAATTGCAACGACGAACACGCGACGGGAAATGACCCGAAATGAGAAAGGGGTTAAGCTTTTTGTCCGTGATTCGAAAAGTTGCTGCCCGCGCGCGCGCGCGAGACTGTTACGTCAGATAGGTAATTGCATACGACATATCAAAAACCTGCCCGCGTGCTTTTTCGCCTCTGTACCTGTTCATTACTTTTTCCGTCTCTTTGATGCCTTTGAATGTTACGTCTGTTTGAGCCTCGGCTAACATTGTAATCTCACGCGACTCGTGCAAAAAACATAACAGAGCGTTCACGTTGTTTTCTTTAATTGTTTCAAATATCTACGCGCGAGAAATATGAGAAGAGACGCGCGGCTCTCAAAGTTAATCCTTACGACAGAAATTACGTTATCTAAATTTAATCGGAGTGGTCGCGGATTAAAACGCGCCATGATTGTATCGTCGTTCCTGTCCCATTATGTTACCATAATAAAATAAGATTAAACTCGTCAGAGCGCGGTTTTCATCAGATAACCGCGTAGATAGTAGATTGGGAAACGCTGAAAAGACATCACGGGTCCTAAACTCGTCACGCCTTCCCGAGCCGCGAGAGAAAGCGAATTTAAAAAAAAAAACTCCCCCGAGTGTCGAATGGCGCTATCTCAGGTAACGCTCTCGTGAGATATCTATCAAGCCTTCATTTTCCGGACGTCGTTTGAAAAATCGAAACGCTGCAAGGACTCCCTGGGGCCGGCCACGCTGCTTTCTTCTTCGTCGAGAACCTTATCGTGGGTGTGCGCTCCCGCATAGAAGCCAAAACCTCGGTTTTTGCGACGGATGGAGTATGGTGAATGGGGGCTCCAACGTTTGCGTGCTGGCGGAACCGTCTCATTTGCATAATGCTGTTGGTACTGCTTGGCTGCCGATGCGACGGGCGGAGAGACGGAGGTGCGGGACGAAATTGCACTTCGCGAGAAAGTGAAACGGCAAGGATAAGGCTCAAGAGGAGTAAAACCGCTCAAGATCGCTTAGGTGTCTGGCAGGTGCGAATTTACTTTTCCGCAACTATTTTATGTTTTTTTTTTCTTTAACGATTGTAATATCTTCGCGAGTGCGTATTTAAATTTGCTCAAACAATCAGCAAAAACTATGAGAAATAATATTAATTAATCTTATAATATAAAAAGAAAACTAGTTTTGTATATCAAGGGAAATATAAGAAACTTCTGTTTTAAAAAAACAAAATTACAGAAAAATTGTTATTTTTCAAATAACGTGGAATCCTACCAGTGTCACTTTGATTTTTATATTGCATAATGAAAAATCTAATTAACAATTGTATCACGTATTCGATTGATCGTCGTCGGCAGTCACGCTCGCGAATTTCGCCAGAAACAATGGCAACGCCGGCAAAAAAATCGTTTATCGTAGGGTTGATATTGCATTAAAAAGGGAATACAACCCGCGTAATCGTGGGGAGAGGATTTTGAATGACGGGCACGTTCCTGCAATATGCATAACCGGGACTCGGAACACGGGAAACCTCTTTGTGAAGAGCTCGATCGGCTCACTAAATCATTCATTGCCTTGGACCGTCTCGGATGACTAATTAACGCCGGCGCAGATTGCTTTATCGAGCCTTTCTCCGCTTATCTAATCAATGTAATTCCGTGAATTCCCTCAGCAGAGCAGTTTTATAGTGTCAGCAATCCGAGTAACACATGAATATTACATTCTTATATTCTGGTTAATTATCAGAGATTTCTCAAATTAAAATTAATCCGACAAAATATCAGAATATATAATCATACGACATGACTTACAACAAATATTTAGAAAAATATATCTCGACGTTCTGTCATGCACAATCTTGGGATTTTATTGAAACGTCTTTTTATATTAGACTTTCCTCGCGCGATTATGAGATACCCTTAAAGAAAGAATCTATTCTCTTCGCGTTGGGTCAATAACGAGAGGTGAGTGATTTCGACTTTTTATTTCCTCTTCAGCATCGTTAAGCGAAGGTCGAGCTCGTGTCGCGCGATCCGGCCCTTTCAGAACGATTGAACGATTTGAATTAACGGCTTTCCGAAAAAGAGACGCGAAACGGGGGATGGTTTCTATCGGGATCTGATACGAGAGTGTCCCGGGGTAAAGTGAGACTATAAACTAGGAGCCGCGAACAAATCAATGTGAGTGCTTTCCTAACTGAAGCGACGAGTGTGGAAAGAGAAGGGGAAGAAAAGACGAACAGAATTCACTTCGTAAACTTATGCGAATGCATGCGTACCGATGCAGCTACAAGCTATCAATCTGGTCGTCAAAAGGCGTTTCCCCCGATCTATTCACGTTACGGAATATGCAAATGAAACGTGCGCCTCCGCTTTCTGCGAAGTCTCGCAACGCGGCATAAAAATCTCCTATAAATATTTTGCCGCTTTAACACTTCGTTGAATATTTTTTGTTAAATAAATCTGTATAATGTACAAAGGTAGTGATTTTATGCGCACGAAACTTTGATATTGATTGAATAATAAAAATTAATGAACTAAATTCCAACATTTTTCCTGAAATAATTTTATTGTATCAGTTAGAAATCGTACAATTCTTCTGTGCACACAATTCTTTGTATATACCGCTCGATATTGCATTGTAAGAGCGCGGTCGTTGTCACTGAAAATACCATAATATTTTATCGAACGATAAGAAAACGGAAAGAATAACAAAAGCAATGAAATATTGAAGGCGGCGACTTCATAAAAAGCTCGCGAAGCGATAGCTATATAGATCGCGTGAAATCAGTGAAAGTATTGCAGGCTCGCTTTTCCGGAATTTTAAAAGGAAGAAAGGTGGGATGACGAAGGGAAGGGAGAGAATCGCCTCTGCGGATGAAAATTTCCGGGACTTTGGATGGTTCTTGAAATGGGATGAGGATTTTCTATGGAAAAGATTTCATGAAAACCTGGACGAAGTCTGTATCTGACAGTCCACGCCGTCGAGCTCGGACAGCGGGAGTCTGTGAATTGAAAGCTCGTATGCTACGAGAAAGAGAGAGAGAGGTCGTTGATACCGAACGCGACGACGCTGGAAGTTCCTCTCGAGAGTTCGAAGTTTCGCAGTTGGACGACGGCGGGCACTAAGTAAACGAGAAGTGATTGAAAAGTAATAGCATTAGGTCCAAAGATTAATTGTATCTGAAATTAATTATGTAGACTTATTAAATATGTAGAATTAATTGTACCTGAAATTAAATATTTATCTACGTTGAAAAATATCAGATGCGTTATAAGGCAGAATATAGAAAGAAATGGATTACTGTATTTCATTATCTGTGTTAATAAAAATTAATAATTGCACTCGTAAACTTCAAGACAACAAATTCTATTTCAAACATCACTTTGTAATACCAACAGATTTCTCTCTCGTCTTTGCCCATTCGGAGTTTATCGTCTCATCGAACGATAAGAAACGGGTTTCCGGTAATCTTCTTCGCGTTGGATAAATACACGCATCGGAACTCGTAATTTACATAAAAGGCAATAAAAGAAATCGGAATACTACGAATTCGTTCACCGTCTGTGCGCGGGTCAGCTCTCGAGTTCAAGGAAAAGTATTCGAAGACACGCCGACTTCAGTGGAATCGCACGCGAAGGAAAGGATACGAAGGAGGAGATCAACCTTGGGTGGACATAGGAGGTGGGTTTACGAGCGGGAGACAGCCAGGGGCAGGACAAGTCGGTTTATCGGGTCTCGCCCGGCGGAGCCATTGAATGAACAGCCGTTTAGACCAGGCGGCGCATTGTCGGACCAGACATCACGGAAATTCGAGTGCAACCCCCTTGGTTGCCTTTTCCCTCCCCCACGTGCCCGTTCTCCCCGCTCGCATTTTCTCTTCGCTACGTGTTAGCAACCGACCGAAGACGTCGGCGACACGTGGAAGTGCTTTCCCGCTCGTACATCGTACTCGCGCAAACGAAGGGCCTCATGCATTTTTGATAAACGTGTCGCCGTCCTATATCGCTCGCAACTTCCTGCCTTTCGACGCGGACGCTACTTGTATAGCTCTAAAATGTACGTGATGGTGGCCCTCGAAGAGTCTCGATAGATTCTCGAACGCTGTTAGGGGACCTACGTCGTACATACATTGCGATAGCAACTGGCAACTGCTCTCAAAGGACTTACAACTCATAATTGACGACATGTCATGCGAAAACTTTCATTGTATCTCATATTTTCATTTAATATTTGATCACAACAGTTCTTTATATATAAAGTAAAAAGTGCTTTGATGAATTTTACGAAGTGCAATCACTGTAATGTTTAAAAACATACATTTCAAAGATTCGAAAGAGATGCAGGCAGGATATGAGAAAAAAATTGAATTTGGTGCTCAGCCGTAAAGAAACGCGGATAGGGCGACTTACGCGAAAAGTTTTTTCAGTGGTCTTAAACTCACGTCTTAAACTCAGCGTCGTTCTCTCTCTCTCTCTCTCTCTCTCTCTCTCTCTCTCTCTCTCTCTCTCTCTCTTTCTCTATTTCTCTCTTTCTCTCGCGGATCTCTCGACGTCACTGTATAAGCCAACTCGGCCGGCAAAGTGAAATTATCATCTACTTTCTGGCGCTGAGAACGCATATCCTTGCTTCGTCCACCCGAGCGCAGGCAATTTACGACATACTTTCCGGAGGTTTAATCCATGCGCCTGCACGCTCGAGTATTTCTCGCGACAGAGCATTTTATATACACCACGTTGTCCACCTCGCGACGAATTGAACTTAATTCTTATCAACTGTGCAACGAGGATTAAATTAAAAAATACAATCACGCGTGTTTTCCTCTCCATTTCTTCTTATTAATCTTAAATTTATTTAATACAGTTGCCGCATGAAAAACTTACGTTCTGTTTAGCGCAGTCCTGTTTTTAAATAAAACAAACACACACGACGTAAAAATGTCTCTCTATTACTCTGGTGTCCGAGAGAAAAATGATCCTCTTCGCGACGAATTGATAAATCGAGAAACAGACTGCGCGACACAACGGTCGCCAGATTTTGCGAGGTGCAAATTAAGACGCATCGAGATCGATAACGAATGAAATATGGCCAGCGTCATCGTCGGGTAATTCGATGTACGACACGTGTCCTGTGCACCAGTGAGAGAGACACGGATACGGGACGGGGTGCCGCTCCCACGCCGCGTAATGCAATTTGTCCGCGTGGCGGGTTGCGAGAGAGCGCCGGAGAGAGTACGTGTATATATATCTCCACGTACACATGTACGTGTGCGGGGGAGACTGAAATTTTTTCGGAGGCCACTCGAGGATCAAGCCCCCTTTATTAAGTGTAGTCTAGAGAGCGAAGGGGCAGGCGGAGAGGCGCGCGTTGCCAAAATTTCCAGCAATTTTTCACATCCCCCTTTCGCTCTCGTGCGAGAAACGAACGGGAACGAGGTGGACTTCCGCACCCCCTGACGCACCACGTCGCGCGACGCACACGTTTACGCAGCCGGCGGCGAGGTTGAGTAATAAATGAAACGGAGGCGCGGACGCGCGCCTACTTTTCAATTCGGGAGCCTTCAGGGGTCAATAAGTGTCGGCGGATGATGTACAGCGCTACTGCCAGACGTAATAAGAAGTGCCGGTATTCACGGAGTCGAAGGGCGACGTTTCCGCCCGCCGGTCACGTTCGACAAAATTCCATTATAAAGAGCGATTTAAATGGAGTTGTTCTTTTTTTTTTGTTTTTTAAATGAGAAGTAATACCTTCTCGAGACTTTTAAACACACGCGGAAATTTACAACATAAGCATTTCATGACTTGTTTCCAATGGTGTGGAAATCGTTAATTGCATGTGATACTTGTCTCGAACGTCAATAAGATGAAAACGGGATTTGGCGAGTTTTTCGTGTTTTCTCCTCACGTGCTCTCCCCGCGTCGTCAGCGTGACTAAAATTACTCGCGAAAGAAAGACTTTTAATATAAATTCATACTTGTGCCAGCGTAATGAATTATTCAAGACGCAATTTGGAAAAACAAATGGCGAAATAGCTCGCGCTCACGGTGCTTCACCCGGCCGAAAGAAGCCGGCGCCGGCGGCGACTTGTGTTGAGATTGCTGGAAAAAGTAAGAGGAATAATGCAGGGCGTACTAAATTTTTCCCGTTTCAATTCGCGACTTGTTACTGCGCGAAGACAGATGCTGGAATTTGCTCATTTTTAGTGGCGCGACCATCTGTCGCTTTTCTACAATTATTTTTCGCAATCATGCCAAATCAAATTGCAAACATCAGATACATGTATATATATATATATATATATATTTTTTTTTTTTTTTAGTAAAGATGCTCTTTATTCTGTGATTTTTTCCTATATATTTCACTTTTTATTTGTTTTGATGTGTGAAAAAATTCACGTAACAATTATCTCTCAGTTTCAGCTCGCTTTTTCTACGCTCTCCACCTCTTCCAACGCTACTATTTTTGCGTGAGATATCACGCGAAAACTCCGAACGCAATTATGCGTTTTACGCCTCCCATTTCCGGCCTTGTCGTAAGTTCCTTTCTTTCACGGCAATTTTACCGTCGTCCTCATGATCTGACAAGCTTCCGTACAGCTGTTGTAACACGTTGGCAGCGGGGCAGAAGAGCACTTTAACGGCCGATGATAAATCCCACCTGCCGGCACAGGCTCGCCGATGAAATCACTCTGACGAGGCGAACGACGAAACGCGGGCATTATTTCGCGCGTCACTCCGCATGGAAGGTCTCGGTTGGCGAAGGGTAGGACAGGTGGTGACGTGTTCTCAAAACGAGTTGATTGTATCCCGAGACGCTCATATGTACGCGCGCCGGACTGACTATACTACTCGTCCGTAACACGAAAGTGCACTCCGGCGAGTTACGACTCGGGCGAAGCGCCATTAAGAGCGTTGCTTGCCTCGCTTATTAAGAATTATGATTGCACACGAGACACTTATTAACTTTCTCCTACACGCGGTCTAAACTTGCGTCCGCTGAATTCGTGCATGTCATTACGACGATGATCCTCGCTCGACTGTTTTTTTTTTTCACGAAATTCTTTCCTCAAAAAAGTAAGTTTTATTATAATAGATATTGCACAATGAAACATATATGTTCTACTCGGACCATTTATTTAAAAAACCACCGCTACGTGACGCATGTGAATCGAAAAGTTCTTTTAGTTGTTTTTAGTCACGTGGCCGCGCGCTAATTTACATTAGCTAAATTGTCTTTTAATTGCTTTTGTATGAGATTATATTAAAGAAATTATACAAAATGAATTGAGGAAATATATCTTCTTTGTACATTTACACATTTAAATAAACTATTAAATAAACAATTATTTAATAGTTAATTATTTTATGTTTCTTATCTTTTTAATCGTCAATGATTTTGTCAATTCTAACGTTTCACGTACTTCTAACAAAATTATTTCAGCAGTCTTTTAGCATCTCAAGATTGAGTGCGCGTAATAGCCTATGTATACACAGATACTCTGATACGACTTGCAAATTTGTCCTGAAACCTGCCATTCCATCCTGCCATTCAACGTTCTCGCGACGTATTTCATTTCTTTTCCCTCATCTTCATCTTGTCGCGAAGAAGGGAAGACTTCGTGATCTCAAGTCTCCCGCCCTTCGATGCCTCGTAATGTCCACGTCCGGAACACTTTGGCAGTTTAACGAGACAGTTGCCCGCGGTTGATCTACGTTTAGATATTTTTCTCATCAGCGTTCATCCCGGTACATAGCTCGGCCACGAAGACGAGGCGCTCTGTTCAGCGCCGGGATTGAAGCAAGAAGGACGCTGTCTAGGGTGGACGTGACAGCGAAGGGGAGGAGAGAGAGGCACATATTTTTCTCGAAATTTGTCGCGGCTATCTGCCCAAAGGGATCTACCCTCGTGTATAATTCCCAGCTGGAGAAGCTGCAAATCTCGACTCTTCTATCTCGTCCTTTCCTTGCACTCCCTCTCCTCGCGCCACTACTGGAGACTGATATAAACGTTCAAGTCTTCTTCGCTTACGCGCAATGAGAGAGAAGAAGAGAGAGAGAGAAAGAGGAAAAGATAGGGCGCGGAGGAAGGTGGATTTACGCGCAAATCATACGGTGGCTTAAGCTCAAGATCTCGGAGGCGTCATGATGAAATAGCACCGGCAAAGGAGGTGCTTAAACTCGCGTTCTTAAACTTTAATTAGCTGGAGATATTTCGTATCTTCCGCAAAATGAATTCTAAATTACGATACTCAATGCAGATCTCAAGATGCTCATTAAAAAACTCCCGTAAAATCGTTGCTTAATAAGATAATCCCAAGTAGCTTTCGAAATTAATCGAATTAATTTTTTAGTACTATAGTAATTTAGCTAAAATAAAAACGACGTATTGTCAAGAAAAGTTTATCGCGCTTTTTAAGGAAATCACCGTTTTTCTCTCTTTTTTAAAAGATACAGCCCATTTTTTACGGTTCTCGCCACGAGTCTTCGATACAAACGCGATTCCACACACGAATCCTGGTAATAAACCTTGACAAAGTGCGCGGAACCACTCCTCCGAACTGAAATCCACCCTTAAGACGCGCGTGCGAGTTTACTGCCGACGCTTTCTGCCCGCGCGCAGATTCAGACATGAGCGCGCACCCTCCCGCTCGGTCGACAAATCTTCTCGACTTCGCCGGAGGTGCGTTAGGGGCACGCGAGGCGTGTCGCCGACAAAGTAAAACGCACAACCGATTGTCGCAGATGCCTAAGACGAATTTAACGACGACTCGCTCGGTTCGTCGGGGCAGAGATTACGCGCGGCTGCTCGTACATACATATCCTCGGGACACGTTTATTCGGCGGAATTAACGCCGATAACGATCGCCGTAATTCGACGGCGAACGCGTGCTTTACCGCGATAAGGGATTGTAGTAATCCGTTCTTCAATGGAATACGGATTATCCTACGGAGATCTAGAATATGTTTATTCTGACGAGTTCTTTGACGAATTTGAATCGGCTCGTCATCAATTAAAATGGTGACAAACGTTGATTTCAATATTTCTCAAATGCGCGAGTTGTGTAATTTACATTTGTTTGATCAAACGGCATAAAAAATTGTCATTTACTTTTAGATTGTTTCAAGTAAATTTTATATTCTCGAGAAAATGTTGTCGCAAATGCAAGTTGAACTTATCTCAAATGAAAGGAGATAAGAGAGTACCTGTAATAAGTTATTTAAATCTACTTTCTTTTGAAATTTGTTTTTTATCTTATCACACAAAAGAAATGATATTTACAGAAAAGTGTGTTAAGTGGAAATAAAAATTTTTACTTTTTTAATGCAAATATTCATTCGATTGAATCGAGATTTTAACGCTGGAATATGGAAAAGATGCAAATTCTATAGCTACCAAGCGATCGATTGCGCTTGCACGAGACGCAAAGATCGCCTCCGCGATTCATCGCGTCTAATCGCGCGATCACGCGGAAAATATGCACCCCGTCATGTGCATCGACCCCAATATAGGTCAGCGGAGTCAAGGTCGCGTTCTTTAATTCGCCGGTTCCCCAAGCACACAAACGGGTGAGATTGCCCCCTCGTTTTTAGCGGCGGAGGAGCGAAGGGGAATTGAAACAGGGGCGTCAAGGCGTGAGACAGCCGACTGTGAAACTCGTTTCCTCCTCGCTGCTCCCACCGTCGAGGAAGCCATCCCCGGCATCTCCGGTCGGCAGCTCGAACTCCCTGGAAGCGTACATATTTAACGTGACCCCGCTTGAATAATCGATGCGCGAAGGCGCTAGCCATTTGTACTTCTCTGGTTATATATATATGTACTAACTGCGCCTTCTTTAAAGATTCAGACTACCTCACGAGCGAGACGTTTCCTTTCTACTTTTCTAACAGCAAAGTACAGCCGGTCGCGCGACTAGCGGCGAGAAGGGAGTGAGAAGCGGAAAGAGTCCTCTTAGCTATCTGTCTTGACAGTTTCGATGGTGACGCTTTCAGACAACTTGTCATAGAGCGTCTTGAAATACACTTATGGATATCGACGTTGCCTCTAATGATTTATCTCTCAAGAATATTATTTGATCGATCTCGCAATATATTGAAATGACTCGATTTGTGTCTGCAGAGAATTCTAGTTTTTAACTGAAATATACTTTAAGATTATATAATTGTCAATTTGCAAAATATATAAGCTAACATATGAAAAACTATGACAAAAGGAATTGAATTTTATTACAAATATATATAAAACAATATATTTTAAATATGAGAAGTTAACGCAAATAAGTTGGTTTTATGTATTATTTTATCAATAATCGAATTGTGAACGCTCGTATTCGTCCTGCATTTTCGCGTCATAAACGAAGAAATTTTACAACAGCTCGAAGCACTGTATGTTACACCCGCATCTCGCGCTGTTGCTGCGAAGTAGAGGCATGCGTCATAAGTCAGACGTCCTGAAAGATGCACCGTGAATCATTTATTGTAGCGCGCTGCGAGAGCGGTCGAGTTTCTGTCTCTGAGGCGACATTCCGAGATGCATTTCACGAGAGTGAATGTGTGTACGTGTGTGTGTGTGTGTGTATGTGTGAGAAGGAGAGAGAGAGAGAGAGAGAGAGAGAAAAAAGAAAGAGAGGGAGAGATCTTATTTCCTCGGGATGGACAACACGCGACTCGACTGATTTAATAACGCAAACCCGCCGCCTAAGTATTATTAATATCACGAGGCCATAATCTCGCACACCTTGGTCGCGAAAGAGTTGAAAACAACAGTCTATTACGAGCAAACGACGCGGTCGGCTTAACTTGGCCTCTTGAACTTTTGTTTTTGAGAGTTACACCCCCGAGACCAGAGAGATATTTCCAGAGTAGCATAACTCTTATTTTCATATCTATTCTCTTATTTTTAACAAGGTTCGGAGCAGCGACATTCTTTGCTGTAAATTTTGTGTCGGGAAACACGGCTGCGAGATTAAAACTCGAAAATTTGTAATAAATTTCAATTAGAAAAATGAATTGTGTGTCCATCAAAAGTTATAATTGAATCAGGAGAAAGAAAAAAAACAATATTAAATCGCCAACGATCGACAAGAGTGGATCTGATAAGACTCGCGGATAAATAAATAATTGTTCTCAAAACTGAACTTTTAGATTCAACGATAACGGAGATTAAATCACGACTTCTTGGGCTCTCCTAAGAGGGTTACTGCACGGTTTGCTATCTGATCATTTTTTATGAAGCTCCCGAGATTTCCCGCGGCCGCTTCCGCTTTGAAGCAAAAGCTGTTCTTGCGCCCGAAGAAGTATCGGGCTTCGTCTTCAGCTTGTCGCGCGAGTAAACAGCCCGAGCTAATGAAAACAAAACAGTCTCACAGCCAGGTTTCCCTCGCGAAAGCAAGAACCTCTGGTGGCTGCGCGCTCTGCCAAGGTCTGCAGAACTGATAACAGACGCTGAAGAAAGGCGGATTACGGACTCGGGATCGTTTCGCGGAGATTCAGCAGACTGCATTGCGCGCCTCCTGATTTGCCTATTCAAATATGCCGCTTAACAAGAGTAATAATTCAAACAACACATTGTCTGACTCTGTGTCTCTCGCGTATTTGATACGATCATAGAGCAAATAGTTCGATGACAACGTAACAAATCTTCTGACAGACAGATCGCAACTAATTTCTCTTCAAATTATCATTTTAATTTATCACATTAATTTTAGATATTCTATATTAATTACGTCAGGAATATAATATTTATTACAACAGAATGCGCTCGCAAGCGAGAATACGTGACTTCGTTTCGCGGTCTCTTTCGCGGAAGTTCGAAAGCGCGAAATTGTTGGCAGCATTGTTGGCAACAACAGGACTCCTAAATTACCATTTCCGACTTCATCAAGTCTGCGTGCGGAACTTGCCGTGCCGTTTCTCTCGCAGCTCCGCTCCGTGGGATTTTCTACGCCCAGTTCCACCTTTGCGCTAACATACTCCGCATTGATATTAATGTTGCGTGCCTCCTTCCCCGTGGATTAATATTAATCGTCGCAGCCCCGTACGTGCTCGTGTTCCACGTACTCAGGTACCGCGGAGAGAAAGGGAGAGAGAAAGAGAGAGAGACTTGTTTCTCCCGAAAACATTCATCCTTACCGGCCCTTTACGCGCCGCGTGTGTTCAGTCTCCGCGAAAATTCGAGCCGACATCCACCGCAAGTCGGAAAGGGTTGGAGAGGCAGGAGAGAGCGGTTGCTACCCTTCGCGCGCGCGCCGGTGGCATGAATTCGTTTTAAGAAACTCCCTCGCGCGCAAGTCTCCGGAGCAACGCTCCGTTCGCAGTTTACGACCGTCGGCGCGAATTACGTGCCACGCTGATGTGTATAAGTTGAGCGTGGAATTGGGATATTGCTTTTTTTACCTCTCTTTTTCGGCGCGTTCACGAGGATCTATACTGCAGAAAGAATCTTCTCTGTTATGCGTTTGTGCGAATTGCGAGCGTTTTGCATTCCCGGATTGACGCAACGCCGACGATCGTCTTTGTGAACGTCCGCGAGATTTTGATATTTTTATTATCGTCCTTTTGTCAGATGAAACTCGCGCGTTGGTGCAATTCGCTCTCTTACAGTATTTCATAGCACGCAGTTTGAAAATTAGATTTAAAAACCGGCTTTTAATTGAAAACAAGTTTATTTGATGAGATGCTTTTTACATTGGTTTTGAACGGCACTACACAGCATTTTCACTTTGTGCGTTCAGGAATTTTTGGCTCGCATCGGTTTTGAAGAACAAACGAATTCCAAAAACAGGCACACTTGTTGGTAAAATCCGAACACGTTTGCAACACTGTACGTGAAATCGTAATAGTTGCGCATCAGTGGTGAATTCCACCACGGTGTACGTTCAATCGCGAGCTAAAATTGTTTCGCGAAAGCCAAAAATTGTTCGTGCGTACAATTACAAGCCACGTCGCAAGAGAAAGAAGCAACAAAGCGCGTGACATCACAGAGAATGCAACAGATACGCGACGCAAACCTGTCGGAATTGTGCATTCCGCTTGCCTCAAAGCTGTGGCTCGTTACGTAGAATCGATTCGTAATTCGTTTCTTGTTTGACGAATCGTCGCTCACGTGGCGTCGCGAGTAACACGTAATAAGCGCGTTACTCTGTTGCCGTAAAAAAAAAAGAAAAACTGGCTAAGTATTTTGTACGTTCACAGTTCAAAATTTGCAACTACACGTTATGTTCATCACTTTTATGCTATTCTTGAGAACCTCGCATTGTATTCATCGCAACAACGTACATTTACAGATTTAACGTACATTCATCTTCCTCTTGTCGCCTACGCCGATCTTCTCCATTCGTCTCGCAAGTAACTCGAGCATCGAATCATTATTACGGCGCGGATTAATTCTCGATTCGACGCGCTGAATCCACTCGCGACAACAAATCGAGTGAATGAGACATCGCGTAATCGAATCGTAATTAAGTCATTACCGACACAATGGAGAAGAATATTGAAACGCGCCGCGATAACAAGATGCGAAATTGCGTGACGCGAAATTCGCGCCGCGCGATATATCGAACGATGGCGACGAGTACGTAGCGGAAAATTCACGATGCATTTTTGCTGTTGGACGATCGAATCAATTTTTGAGCGCGCACGCGCGACTAGGCTCTGCATAATCCAAACGAATGAATTTTAAATCCAAACGAGCCGCGTTGCGCGTTTATGACGATGTGACATGTATTACCTGCGCAACGAACCGCGGCCGATCGGTTTTTTTTATAAAATTATAACGCGACACCGACCGTAATATACACACGGTACATGAAAAAGCTTCGTAAAACCGACGGCGAGCGAGCTTATGTTTGACTGCGTAACGTTCACGAGACAGTTTTCGCGGCGCGTATAAAATCCGTTTAATAAAACACGATTCGAAACGAGGTACTTCTTTTCCGTGACGAGCCGATCGAAATTTCTATTAATTCGCTTTTTTTATTCGAGCGAATAAAAACCGTCGCTCGAACGCGATTATGTGTGTCATTAAAAAGCCATAAACCGAGAAGCACCGGTACGAAATTCGTATTATATGAGAAAGTGGGATGTGTATATATCATATATCCGGGTATTAACTTCGCATTCAATAAACCCTAAGCCAGTTTCGTCTGGGACCAATGTAGAAGCTGATTTAAGAGTTTTTTTCCCCCGAGCTCCCCGGTTTCTCCCGTCAATACGAGACAATTACGTAACTGCCAGTACGAGTGTGATTCATGACTCGGAAAATACGAGGCAATTTTCATTTTTTTATCGTGCGCCATGTGCTCGGGAATCAATCTCACGGTGACCGTAAAAATCGCAGTACGGGACGTCATTTCGCAGTGACGCTAAGGCAGAAAAAGAAAGGCGACGTATTGTATGTGTGCGCGTTCCGCGATGGAAGTGGCAGAAGCGCGATTTACGAGCCACTTCGTACTATGTGGGTTAAAGTTCGCCGGGTTTATGCTCGACTATTAAATTTCTACTACCGTAAGTCACTCGCTCGTATCCCGGAGTACAATGACATTTGGATGCACTTTATCGATTATCATCCCAAGGGCCGAATTATGGAGGATTGCGGGATGGAATCGCTTTGTCCGTGAACGAGAAGCATCCCCGCGTGATCGAAACGATTTTAAAACGAAGTTCGCTATTCGCTACAACTCTCGCGGCGAGCGAACGCGACGCAAACGCGATGGCTAGCTGGTGAATTATGAATTCGGCGCACCGCGCCGTGATAAAGCCATTTTACGGCTCGCTCTCTTTTCCAGACGATTAAATTCGCGTGAAGCCTGTGACGAGGGAGCGAGAACTTCGCGTAACGCGATCATGATTGACTAAAAAAAAAAAAAATAGTGATAATCTTTTTTTTACATATTTTTGCAAAAATTTGATTACTATTTCTATCACTTATAATTGTCTGATAAAAAATGTTGAATCTTTGATACTAATTATTTCAAGGAAAATAAAGTTATAAAAAAATATGCTTAAAAACAATCAGAAACTAAATAACGGTGAGATTTATATAATAATAAACATAAAAACACTGTGCGAAACTATCTTTTTGCAGATTTATTATAGTAATTCTTCATATATATCGAGCGCGGCGATCTGCTGTATTGACCTACGATGTAATTCGGCTTCCGTCCAGCCCGTCGAGTAATTGTTTACGCGCCACGTCGGGCTATCGAACATGACGCACACAAGCGAGCGGTCGGCGTACCTGTTGAAAGCTCCAGGTGCAGGCATGACCCGTGGGAGGCGGATAGGGTGGGCTTTGACCCTGGTCTGCTGCCCGCCTGGCTCCCGGCCGTTCCTTCCAGGCCATAGTGATTCGATATGTACGCAAAACAGACGCGCTTTTTTTTTTTGCATCGCGGCGCTTGTTTATGCTACACACGCCGCCGTCATACGCTGCGCGCGGAAAACGGGAAATTGAATAAAGTTCACAGCGGGCGGTAGCTGCGCGAAAGCGGGTATATCGAGCGGGAATGATATATTTGACAAGGTTCGTATTGATACGTGCATATTACATGCGCGATAGGGAGCCGCGCGGCGCCGCGGCCGTCTGACCATACGCGGGCACGTATCACTTACGGTTGCTCGCCTCGACTCGGCGGGCGCGTCCCTTCGTCTCTCACGATCGCGCCTTTTTCTCTGTCCCGCCACATATATCACGCTTGAAACTTTTATAATAAAATTTCAATAGAGAAGAAAAGAGATCATAGTTATATCAAATATTTCTGGTATGAACGACCTCTAATGCGTTGGTTTTACCGTAGCAATTTAAGAAACAATTGCGCGATTGAAACAGAATTTGTGTTTGCATCTCGTTGTGTGTCTGATTGAACGCAGTAAAAGCTAGTGTTTTTCTTTTCGAACTTCAGTTCTTCGACATTGTGAAACAAATTTGCAAAAATAAATTCGAGGAAGTTTTTGTACTTTTCTCTTAATCGCGAGTTCAACGTAGTTTTGAAATTTAACTTTGTTTGCACTTTAAACTTTCTTTTTTCTTCTTGTATTTTTCTTGAGAATAAGAAAAGACATAATTAAGTTAAGGGAAATAAACGAATGAACGAAAGAGAATCAATATGTTATCAGTTTCCTTCACGCACGTATAGCGAACGGAGAATGAGAAAATGCTGAAGTTACAGATGTCAGAAATCATACAGACAGTATGTACACATACAGTAGTATATAAAATAAAGCATTAACATCTATGGCTTACAATTTATACTTTCGTCTTTGGCTTTGTATTTGCTGCAGGAAACACAAACAGGTTTATTAATATTTCAGAGAGGTATTTCTATTCCATATTCACCTTGCAACTCGATTTAGCGAAGCAAACCCGGCATTCGCGAAGCAATGAAATTACATATAATGATATTGAACGTTACATCATCGTGCACAGAACATATGTTAATATTCTGGATGGGAGATAATATTCCATGAAAAGCAATAATGCAACAACAATAATCCCGAAATCTGAATCCGTTGTACAGTACATCTGTTGAGAGGATAAATTTTGTGGCCAGACAAACAAAATCGTTAATTTTAAACTTCACATTTTTGAAGTTTTGTGTTAGTCCCTTAAGTAAAATTAAAACTATTATTTTTTTTTTATAATCTGTGCGGAATGAACTCACCATCAAAATAATTACGATAACAACCGGAAATAGTCTCGGAAAATAAACTTGTTTGACCGACAAAGAAACGCACATAAAGATTTTCGATACAGAACACATAAAACTTCTAACCGCGCCCGTGTCGACGGAAACCCTTTGCCTTCGCCGAAAAACATTCGACAACCACGACGTCAACATTCTCTTCGTTACGACTGCTCGTCACGCAGGCCGTTCCTCGGATATGGAAACCGAAAATTACGAGCGCGGGGAAAGTTGGGAGCTTTATCTGGAAGCTTTTATTATATCGGCTGTCAGAGGCGGAGAGTATGCGAGGGAACGCGTGCCGCAGAAACGACACGTGCGATTTAACTTGCAGCGACAATAATTGCGTGCTGCTCTTTACGACCGCTGGTCACGCTGATGTTCATTGATTCTTCGAATTATTCTTATTTTTCTTTTTGTTTCGCTGTGAATTGTTGGCAAGTAGTTGCTGATAATTTTTTCCAGCACATCGAGATTGCGCACATTTTTCGAACTGCCGCGGTTTAATCGAGAAACGCATTGTCAACAAAATCAGTGCTTGTCTGATCATTGTAGGTGCCGTGATTATTCACTTTTTTTCGGTGTTTTGAAAGATATCTCAGCAAAAAACACACGATATCGTCAGGCAGGACGATAATTACGCACGCGTGTAAACGACTTGTCGTCACGCGAATCGTACATTAATTCGCCGCCTCGGCCGAGAGAAACTCGCGGTAGAAAAATAGGAATGTATATTTTATTATAATTATGCAAGCGCGATATTAATCACATTTTGCTGACTGTCGTGGCCTATTTTGTAATGCAGTTTCTGCGCTTGTCAGCAATAATCTGATGAAGTACGCGTCGATTGTAGTCTTGCGTTCAACGGTTGTGTGCGCAAAATTTTTTATATACTCTATATGGTATATATATTTTTCAATCATTAAATAATAATCTCAAATATGCATGCGGAGTAACATTTTAGACGTGGAAAACCGGAAAAGACCGTATTTCTTTCTTCGCACGTGCGACGGGATTTTCGGATATCTTCTTCGACGGCAAGCAGAATTCCGACGTTTCTTAACCCCCGTACGTGATTCCGATAGTTTATCCCTGCCCGATAGACGGCAATCGTCGTGTCTTCGCCGCCGAGATTTATTACACCGCGGCTTTAGGCAGAAGCGAGCAATTTACATTCCCCGCTACACGTGCGTTCGGTTTCTGCGGCTCGACGGTATATCCAAACGTCGAGACGTCTCCCCGACTGCTATGCTCCAAACGTCGAAATTACCAGGGATTACGTACGGAGGAAATTGCTCGACATGCGGTATGACGACGACTACGAGGTAGCGCCATTAGAGGCAGTGATTATCATCAGAAGAACGTTATAATTTAGACGATATTTAACACATTACACGAGCTTTCTATTAGATGAAACGTAATTTCTCGTAAAAAAATATTTGTTTTTTTATATTAACACGACTTGCAAATCCATCGAGAGTTGGTCAATATCGAATTTTTCTCAACTTGGAAAGAAATAATTCGTCTAGTAAAAAGAATTGTATGTGATAATCAGAAAGCGAGCACGTGTATTCTGAAATAATCGTAAGTAATCTCATCGTTCTCCGATACGTCCATCTTTATTATCCCGAGATCAGCCTCGTTTAAAATTTTGCGAGAGGAACGAGTGAGTGGTGTGTCTAATGGACGTCGCGCTCAAGAGACGATAAGGGATTCTTCAAAGGATCACTGGCACCGAAGTTTCATTTGCATTCAAGATTGCGAAGGTCCCGTGGCATAGCGTGTCCTTTTTGCCGCGTAGGACGACGCGGTCGTTGCCGGTCTTTTCACAAGAAACGGTAATTGGGTCAGCGAAGTGAGGCGCACGCGAAAGAACGGATGACGAAACGAGAGAATATTCGATACAGAAGAGAAGAGACAGAGACAAGACTGACGAAGGTTGACTTCTCGTCGAAACGAAGTGGTCTGAAATTAGTTTACCTTTGGAAACCAATTTCTTTCTCTTTCGTTGCCCTCCTCCCGCTTGCCACTTCCTGTCTGACATAAGAGCGATTTTTCTCCTGTGAAAGAGGAGGGTAACTTCTCCGCTCCGACGGGTAACGAGAGAACCAAAATTGCCGAAGGGAGAAAAAATAATAAATGAACGGTACTGGACGAGAAAAGATCAATGCTTGATAATACAGTAAATAATACGGTCGTTTTTTTCGTTTTCTTTTTCGCTTTGTATTTGCGTTTAACGAACTATGTTATTACGTGCACTCCGTTCGACATAACTCACTAATTGTTATCTATATTCCTATTTAGCGTATGGTATTGTATTCTGAAAAGTGCACAGAGACGTAATGCGATCGAATCTATTTTGCCGCGATAACGAGAAAGCAGAAAAACGTCGGGACACGCAACGAGTGTCGCGGACTTTTTAATGAACTTACTAACCGGCAGTCGACAGTTTCTGCAAAAGAAAATTGCACAAAGAAACTGTTATTTATTTGTTTATAATGAGACTTTAGTGATTCATTCCAAGTTTGAGTTGGCATTTTCTCGTTTCATCGAGAATCGATGCTTAAATGTCGCGGTATAACGCACGGCAAAGAAAATACCACGATTCGAAATGTCAAAAATGGGGAGCATTTATGTTCAATATATTGATAAATGTTGACATTTGCTACGCGTGCTTTGTTGTCTTATCACTCATCGTTTTTATTTTGCGCGTGCGTATACATTTACATATCCGTCGATGTGTACACAAGAACATTGGATTATCGCGATGAAAGTTAAAGCGGATTTGCGCACGTCCGCCCTCAAGTTGAGGAATGTATCAAGTGTTTCTGATTTGCCTGAAGAAAGAGAGAAAAAAGAGAGAGAGAGAGAGGGAGAGAGAGGGAAGAAAAGGAAGAGGAAGGAGACTGGTGGAAGTTGGTGGCGTGAGTGAATTTATGACTGTCATACTTCACGGTACGTCAAGCTGTGTTCCTTACTACCAGACTGCTATAATCTAGGCACTTAGCGTCTGGGAGTCTAAATGCGATATTTTTTATCACAGAGAAACGTTTTCTCCGTCACAGGAAAAAAGTGCACATTTTGTAATAATATAAAAATTATACAGTCAATTATCTATCAAGACTTGGAAATTATTTTCAGGAACACGTTACGTTACGAACTAATCGACACAAATCTACAGACAAATTTTCATTTAATCAGAATTAATAAGATGACAATGGAGAGAAAAGCAGCCAACCGAACGGAAGACAAAGACCGGCAAGATGGAGCGAGGTAGACGCTGCCCGACCAGACGAGCCGCGAGTCAGACCCGAGCATTTCAAGTTGTTCCTTTCCACGTCGTTTGACGCCGCGATATTAAGCGTATAACATGTACGGCCGCCGCCATTATACAGCCATTACAACGTCACACCGTTGTACACCGCGAGCGCGACGCTCGGCCCGGACTAAAGTAGCGTGCGGCACGCTTCTGCTATACCCGCTGCTATCGCTGCTTGACTGACAACCCTAACTGACGCAGGATCCCTTTTGCACAAGCCACAACCGGCGAGCTAGTCCGCCTAATCAACCACCCTCCCCTCTGTCGCCGTCGTCGCCGCCGTCACTTTCCTCCCCTTCGTACACTTTACTCTCTTCACCTTGCACCTACGTTAGCGAGACGATCGCGGAAGTATTGCGTTACTCTGTGTACAGGTACGCTCTCTCTTGTCGTGCGCCACGTCGCGTCGCCGGCATACTGAATCGCGAAAATTCCGTCCGAGATAAGCCGCATTGCGGGGCCACACGATCGCCTACGTAAGAAAGAAATAGAGTTCTTGGACTGCGGGTCAGGAAACACGTGCGACTTTTACATTGTAAAACGTGTGCATAGATTAGGTCGCGGAAAGTAAATTAGACTCTGATGCTAATGTGCAAACTGGTAGAAAAATAATTTCTGAAAGATCATTCTTGTGTTGCTCGATAATCTTGCTTGCGGTAAATTGATGCAGAATTATTCATGTAGCGGCTGAACCCGAGAAAGAGAAAGAGAGATAAATTATTTTAAGAGATATATAATTTCTATGAAATTAATACGGTGTGTAATGCGATATATGCTATGTGTATGTGTGATTAACGAGCGAATAACCCAAGGAGATCGTGATAGCACCGGATCTGGTCAAAACACATCGCTAGTCGGACGTGATACGTGTAGGCCGAGTTTTGTCTGGCATGTAACATGATGCATACGTGAAGCTAGATCAAATTCGGTTGCCATCCGTTGTACTCTATGTTCTATGATCTTTTGTTATCTTAGCGCTTATGGCTATTCCGACCATTAGTCTTCGCTCGATCTCGCGCAGTAACACACAATTTTTTTAATTTATTAGAAGCGCGTCGGTTCTTTTAAGTTCTTTTAACGTCTCCGAGAAGACACAACGCAAAAAGTATCAATCTTTCCTCCCAAATTGACTTCTGATCGTCACACGCCGAATTGTGTTCGCATCGCCTTGTGGGTGCTTCATCGTTGGGGAAAATTCGACGCTGATGGGATTGCATTTGCCACGTCTCGTGAAAATCAGATTTGTCGGTAGTACACCCCTTGCGAGGGGAGTGAAATACCCCTGACCCATTTCGTGGCGTAAATTTCGTTCGGATCGCCTGGAGGTCTTCATGGCGTAAATTCCTTAACGGCCGAGTCAGAAACTTTAGTCCCGCGTAACTCGCCCGAGGCCGGACATTTAGATGGTTTTAGCGATATCGAGCTATAAATACGTGTCTCATTATATGGCGTTCCGTAGCTGCCGAATTTTATAACTTTCTAGCAATTTAAAAAATAAATAGTGGAAGATAAACATGATTAACGTTGCGGAACTAGCCTTTTCAGAATGCAGTGTCCGATTTATTTGAATTTTAAAAATTTTGGAAGAGAGATAATTATTATATCAACGCTTTAATAACGTCGGATATGATAAAACTGTTATCTGAACGCTAAATGCATAAATATGTAAATATTTTGTTCTCTATCTTTCTCTGGTTGTGTACATGAAATCGAATTAATTAATTAATCTCCAACGTTTGCGTGGCACGTTTATTCTCCTATCTACGAAGAGATACGACCAGTTTACATGCGAGATCGATTGCTGCGCGTTGGAAGGTCGATTCCCGAGATCGCCGCAGGGCAAACTGTCGAGACGGTTGCTATAGTTTTAACGAAGGGTTCGGTGCTCCGGCAACCACTCCCCTCAGATGACGATTATTTAAATAAACCGTGTTCGGTGAGCGCACGGGCGGGCGGACGGGCGGACGCGCGCCCGCGCGCTCGCGCGACGAATAATCTTCGGTTAAAGAGCGCGCAATCATGGGTCGTGAGTCCTTTGATGATATTCGTTGTCGAAGTTAAATCCCCTTCGGGTCTTCCGCTTCTGTCGTCTCTTACAACCGAAAGCCACACGATGCCAGACTGCGGATCACCGCAGTGCATCTTGTTGGAAACCGGAGTTGAGGCACACTCCAGTTTCAACAATTAGTTTCCGTCATTCGCGTCTCTCGTGGCGCGCGTTTACGTGAAAGCGCTTTGCGATCCGCCAATCAGATCTTGTTTAACTATGGCCAATATCTCTGTGACGTTGGCAGAGAAAGCGACATAATCGAGTCTTCGATCAACTCGCGTTGTAGTAAAGGCAAAATTTCGAACCGCGCGAGCTTAGATGTTCTCAATAAATTAGATTGTAACAGATAAAAGCAATTATTACGCAAGTCAGGAGATATAAAGCTGGATAAACTAAAATATTTGAACTTTTAATTAAATATTAATTATTCAGTAATTATTTCTTGCTAGTTTCACTATAATATAATTATTAATATTTTCCCTTAATATCTGATCTTAAATAAGTACATTGTATTTTTTTATAACGTGCACAAAATGCACTTCTGCTATCAAAGGGTTGCCTAATTCTTGTACCGAATCCGTGCTCTGTCTCGTCGTCGCTCAAGCACTCAGTAATTGTTATTATGAATCATTATAAAACTTTTGACGGGCTTAGAGGAGAGGGCGTACGACGTCCTTGATATTTGGCTGTGCGCTTGTATGACTTCCCTGTATACTAGGCTAGATGGCAATTTCGCTTTACGAACGTCGGATCAAACTGTAAACTCTTGGCACACGGCTGGGGACCACCCTCATCGCGTAGGTTATATATTCCCTTATATGCGGAACGTGTAACAGCTAGTAGCAAATGCGACAAACAGTCTTCGAACTTGTCAGAAATTTCAAGCTTAAAATCTGATACACGCACGATACGATGCTTGTTTCGGTGAAATTTTACATAGGTACCCAACCATTTCAGCAGCGGAAAATTTATTTTCTGCGTGAAAAAATACGGCAAACGGCATTAACGTTTTATCGCAACTGTAACATATTGCACACTGACGTTACGGTTTTTCAATTTTCTGCCTTTCGCTCAGAAAACACGGTAAATTTTTCCACGCGTTAAATTTCACGTGTCGACGTTTCATCTTATAAACGCGTATAATTCTCCACGTCCCATTTTTGAGTGTCACGCTCTCGGTTTACAGAATGATTTGCAACGACATCTTTCCTCGCGTTACACACGTTTTATCGCATTACATTGTTTGTCCTTTGCGCGCGAATCTATCATCGCTTGATTCCGTCGTCCAGAGACGATGACTCTGGACCGGACGGGAATTTATGTGGAACTTTATGCGACGTATCGCTCATTTATAAGCGCCGAACACGTCGCGCCATGATCGTAAATTGGCGGATAATACCCTCGTGGACGAGTGCTGCCATAAAACACTTGTATGCTTGTAACCTAACGTGTGTACGACACATAAGCATCTCTTTCTCTCTCGCTCTCTTTTTCCTCTCGTTTCTCTCTCGTCGTTTCCCTTCGAGCGTTAAAGAATTAACGCGCTACTTCCGTCGCAGGTGCCACTTCCGACGGCACTACCTGAGCGTCTGTTATATGAGAGACGTTCTTTTAATGGCTCATCACATTACACCATATATTTCTGTTACGGTTAATTAGACAATTTTAACATAAAAAATTTGTTTTCTGCGCGAATATTCTCTAGAAACATGAATGTTGACACTAAACTAATTTTATTTTTAATAAATAATAATTTGGTAAAAACAACTCATATAATTAATTAATGCAGGACATTAATGATAAAAATACAAATTTCTGTAATTAACAGAAACAAATGTAATAAAATAAAAAAAAATATGACGAAGTCACATCACTTCTAACTGGCAAAAGACATTTGAATAATCTAACATTATTTATCAGATTGTATAAACTTGTTACAAGTGGGAAAAAATCTTTGGAAGATCGCTAGCGCGTTGATCATGATTTATTCGTCCGAATCAGTTACACGTTTCAGGCCGGACCGCGAACTAATTAATTCCAACGTAGCAGCGCGTAAACCTGGATTCATAGTCCGTGGAGAGGACGCATAAATTCGGGTAGAACGGCGGTAAACCTCTCCACGTTTCGAGGACTTGGCCGAACTTTGATGGTTACGAGGCAGGCTTAGCGGAGAACTTCGTTTCGAAATGTAATTTTCAGCCACTTTATTGCGGTACGTAAAAGTCTATCAAACGTTCGGACTCTCGAACATGATAAAGGTTCTTTCTCGCATACAAGCGCCGAACGAAACTTCTTCAGCGAGGCAATGTAATAAATAAGAAGAAAAAAAAATGTTGCAGAGAGAGAGAGAGAGAAAGAGAGAGACGTCAATCAAATTGAAATCATACTACGAGTGAAAATAACAATCGAGCTCTGCCACGATGGCTGAAAGCCACGTATTGTATCGCTCATCAATTCGCAATAGATACGTGTAAAAGTTTGCTTAATGGCCGATTTCAATTTTCCGTGCCATACGCGTATATACGATGTGTACGATGTTTTTTATTCTCGACAATTGATCGCGAATAGTGAAACTCGTAAAAGGGAAATTGATAACGTACATTTATGTAATAGAAACTATCGCAACAATGATTAAAAAATTTATCGTCGTTTCTCTTTTGTTAAATTGAATTTTTTCAACGGCTTGCACTTGAAAAAATGACATTACGTTTCTATTAAATTCAAAATTAAAGATAAAATTAAAGACCAAATTTCGCGAAAAAAAAACACTTTGTGAAGCTGAACTTTCCATAATCTAATGCGCTCATTTTACACGATTTTTTAATGCAAATTTATTTAAACTTTGTAATTTATTTGCGTCTCAGAGCTACCTTTCCGAACTTAACACCATTTCCTTGTAAACTTAGAATTTCGCGCCGCAAATTGTTGCGCGTAATGACCGTGACGCGTTGCGAACCGGAGCGCGTTGGGCGCGAAGTGTCCTTCGCTTCAAGGGCCGATCCTCCGGTCTGGTCCGTTCGAGCGGAACTGATATTCACCCTCGAAATCAGCTTCGTAACGAAATACCGGGTGGCTGCGGGCGAGCACGGCAGAGCGACCTTGCAGATAGTCCGGTTTCTGGTAAACGGAAGGGACAAAGGGCGTCGACTCACCTTCGAGTGTGGGACACCCATCGGGAAAGGGTGAATCGAAGGGTGCCCAAGAGGTCCGTGCCGATCGATCTATGCAGAGTTCCACCAATAAGATTGCCGGGGGTGCCGTTTTATTTCCGGTCGTTCGATCAGTAGACCGAGACTCCGCTCCGGGTCTTTTCGCCAAACTATTACGCGACAACGCGGGGAAACGCGGAGAGACGACGAGAATAATACGGAGGGGGACAGAAACAAAAAAGGCGCGTGTCTCTCTTTTGTACCTCTATACGTCGTCGCGGTAGTGAGGGTGTTTCCGCATGCAAAAGATAGGACGTGCACCGCAATCTGAACGAAATCTCCAAACCCAATTTCCTGAACAGACAGACAGACAGACAGACAGAACGAACGGACCGGCGCGGTGTTGCGCGAGCAAATCGTGGTCCGCTCGCGCTACTGACGACATCGATCTGAGTGTAGAGGGAAATGCGGCTTTAATAATGCATCGCCATGACTTTATGCGCAAGAACGCGTGCGTCGCCGTCTTATCGGATGGAATGTTCGAGCTCGTTCGAACATATGTTTGCAAAATGTGATGTAAATCGCAGATAAAAATAATTGAAGAGTTCTCTGACGAGAAAAGAAGAATATATTTTAATAGATCTTTTAAAATCAATTACTTGGTGCAAAATAATTAGCAGAGACGTCGTTGCAAGTTGATACAGTCATGTGAATATTTCACCAAACGCTTGTTGTCTAATAATTTGACGTGATGTTTAGTAAGTGTCTACCACGTTGTTCGTTCAGTGACCGTTCGGATACGTGGGTCATAGCAATTTTAGACCTGACGTTCATTCGCCGGCAGAAAGCTGTCTATCAGATAATTTTGATGAGCGCATTATTCGGCGAGAGATAGCAGAGCTAATTCATTATACAATATTAACCTATTGAAGCGAATTTGCCGAGCGCTTAAGTGACGGGAAAGCTTTATCTTTAGTCACCAAATGTAATCTACTGTCTGTCCAATTGGCATATTCCAAAACTAATTTAATTTCACAATAATCAATGCATTTCTCATTAACTGCGGTAATGCCGGTACTCACGGTTGAAGAGTTATATTTACGCTTTTGTCACTAAATAACGCGATAATTCAATTAATTATTTTACAACATGTATTTCGAGATATCCGACAGAGAGTGACCGAGAGATAAGAATAAATCGTTTTCAGCGCATTTTTAATCGTAAGAAGTATCGATTTTTATTCCATATTCTCGAATAATTTTGAACAATGTCGAGATTTAAATATTCAACTTGCGTGTGAAATTTTCTATAACACAATTTTGAGACGGAAAATTCTAATTGCAATCTGTCTGCACATGTTACAGGTTAAAGTCATGTTGAGAGTTTCACCTGGAGACGGAGGTAGCTTTTTCAACGCAGATAAGCGGAAAAAACAAGTTACCTTGGTGGATCCAGCATCCGGACAATCTTCATCGGCGGAAGATCGACGACCTACCGTAGCGGCGCCAAAGATGTTCGCTTTTGATGCCATCTTTACCGAGGAAGATTCTCAAGTAAGATTACATATATAAAACTGCGCGCGCGCGTTTATTCAAACCGACGTCAATGTCTGTAATGACATTTTGTGATCGCTATATCAAAAACAGCGACGTAAATAGTAATAAAATATTTGAAGATATCTTCTGTCTCGCTATATATAGTATCAATCACTCTTCACTTCACAAAAAATGGATAAGCTCGACGGATTTTGATGCAATCTACATTTCACATGTTTCATTTTTTTTTTCTTTTTTTGCGATGTAGTTATTTCAATATAAAATTTGACTTTCACGAGTTCTCGACGCGACGCGCGTGCAGATATTCGTCACAGAAAATATCTGAAATACTTCGCCGTGGGATTAAGTCGACAGCGAACTTAATTTCTGCCATTCAGAGTGCCCCTTAACGTTTTAAATTTCAAATGGCACTCGCGCGGAGGGCGACGCACCGAACAAAGCGGCACTTATAACGAGCGCGTTTAAGGTCGCTCGATAATCGAGAGAATTTGCACGCGCGCGCGAGAAACAGAGAGACGGCGATCTCTCAAGTCAATGACGTCTTCGTCGGTCAGCTGCTCCATCGTAAGTAGCGACAGCTCTCTCAATGGAGGGTAGTTGCTACTTCGTTCTTGAAGATGCTCTTGTTCGCTCGCTCGGTTTGTTCTCACTCCGGAAAATCCTCCCTCCGGTTTGATTCTTGAGAGTCGTTTATAGCCGGCTCAATTCTTCTTCAGAATTTGTGAGAAGAAGAGAGAGAAGGAAAGAAACAGAGAGAAAGAGAGAGAGAGAGAGAGAGAGAGAGAGAGCCAAGAGAAGACTTGGGAAAGTTTTCTGAGAAATAAAAGAGAGGGAGAAAGTTGAAGCGAAGAGAGGACAGCGGGAGGACAGTCCTAGAACATGTACGTGCCTCGCCGAGGACTTACGCCCGTAGTGGAAACGTAAGAGACGTTCCTGCCGGGCGCATAACTAAACTAATTTCCCGACCTCTAAACTCCACCTCCGACAGGAAAATCCATCCCTCCAGGCGAATGTTGCTCTTTGCCTGTGACTTCCTCGTTGCTACCGAGCAAACGGAGACCTGCCGACTGTGTCCTCGGGACACTTTATCGTGTTATCATACAGGCAGAATATTTTTCTGCACACACACATATACACACACACACACACATATATACACGTACACATATTGTATATCTGAGAGCTAGAGAATATTTAAGATATATATTTCTCATCTTCGCTTTTTGTCTCATTTTTTCTCAAAATGCAGAAAAACAAGTTTGTGCGAGATATATATACATATATTTTTACACATATTATTAAAAAAAGACAGTTTTTCATCGTGGAAAGCGTTGAATTGTCAATTATTATTCACACCACAGAAAAATATCATCAAAATACTTTTTGCATGTCAACGATTTCGACAAATTGTATTATTGCGATCTTGACGGATGCTCCGCGCTGAAGCAAATATCGCTGGAGATCGTAAGCTACGCCGCAGCAGCGCACAACGTTATATACACATATTGAGATATTTCGGTACTCCTGAGGGACATTATTGAGCGTCGGATTCAAATGAGCCCGGAGCTACTGGGTATTCCCGAATCTCTCTGTCTCTCGTTCTTCGCTCTAACAGCTCCGCTCCCTCGTTCTCTCTTCGTAGCTTCAGTCGTATACTGGTCGGTACTCCAGAGAGACCTGTACACTTTCCTCTCTTCCCTCCTGCTTCGTCGTTCTCTCCTTTTCTCTTTGGCATTTCTCCCTCGCCACGGCTATGTTTAGAAGAACCATAGAAACCAATCGATTGATTTGATCAAATGTTCGTCGGCCACGGCGATTGTCATTGAAGAACACACAATAGACCTTTTCTCTTCCTCCTCCTCCTCCGCCTCCTCTTCCTCCTCTTTCTCTTCCTCCTCTTCTCTTTCTCTGTTCTGGCTCTTTCTCCCTTTCTCCCTTCGCGATTCATCGAACCGGCTGCGAACCAGGTGGCCGTCTGGGGATGAGTTTCCACGGGATGAAAGAGCCGAATTCGAAAGAGCGAGTTCCAGCGTCCAGCGCGACTTTTCGTCCTTTCCGATTGGCCGTCAAACACACTCTCCCGCTTGAATATTTTAAAGACCAACCGCGCCGCCGCTATTCCAACGAGCAACCTACTATCGTTCATCATCGAACCGCCGATCTCTTTGACGTTTTTGTAGACTCGCGAGGATCGATGGCGCTGATCTCCGCCCTTCGCAAGTCCGCCCTTCAAAAGTCCCGATATCAGATCGCGATCGTAACAATGAATTTTCCTTTTTGATGTCGCGAACAAAAATGCAAAAGCCATAAAGTGATTATTATACAAAACAAACCGAGTCAAAAATGAAATGCCATATATACAATTTTCGATCTCTACAATATATTTTTCAGCACAATAAAGAATTACGGTTTTGGTTTTTCATAAAAAATAGCACAATAAAATGTGAAAATTGAATTTAACGCAAAATACTCTTTAAAATCGTGGAAATACAACGTTTTCATGGTTTTTCCGTTCAGCACTGATGTGTGATGGAGATGGATATAAAATGTATATCGGCAATACATCGAATTTTACACATCGCCCATCTACGGACAAATGAAATAATCGCGACAGCAGGTGGACATTTATGGACAATGTTCCGTCGATGACGGTAATTTCAGCGGTGACGTAATCCGCTTGATACGCTATATTTGCGCGTTGCGTCGGTCAGCATCTCCATAAATACACCCCACGGGCAAGTGACATCAATATATATGAGCTACCGGGTTAGAGAGCAAGGATATCCCTCGGCCAAAGAAAATACAGCTAATCGAAATTGCAGTCGCGTTGTTTGCGTATAGCAAACCGTAAGCGCAATTTCAATTATTAACACTTCAACTAGTCAAACAGTAACGGAATCTGTAATTGTGGCGTAAATTCCATTGGCGCAAACTTATTGGATAAAATCCACAGTAAACTTCGATAAAGTTTCAAATTGATTTAGAAAGTCGGTTGCAGGTCTGTTTCCAACAGTGGAAGGAAGTATAGAAATTACGCGAGCGAGAAACGATATCGAAAAACGTGTATCAAGTAACCAAGTTTATCTCTTCGAGCAGGAAATAATGGAAGAAGACGGGCGGAAACGCGACAGAATTCCTTTTTCGCGAGCGCGCAATTTGTGCGAAACTTTTCTTTTCGTGTACTTGATCACGCGGGCACCACGCGGCTCGTACAATTCATCGGAGATACACAACGACGAAGCGAGAAAAACTTGCAGCCTACATTTGCCGACAACTTCGCGATATCACATTTTTTTATTTCCTTGAAATTGCGCTACTTGAAAATGTTGTTTTAGACAAAATGCTGCTTTTCGCAAAGCAAATTGAGTCGAAACTTGATTCAGGCTCTCAAGATGTTTTTTTCATTCTTTCACGAAACATTTCACGAATATAAATTGTTATTTTAACGCGAATAATTCTTAATAAAACATAAATTTTTTGCAACAAATAACGCATTGGATTTTTTTTTCGTTTCAAAGCATCGTTCTCTTCGTGATTGAAACCCTCTGGAAACTGAGCCCACTACTTGAGTATCAACAATAAGCTAGCGACGGGTGGGCCGCGTGAACGAAACGGCCGCGAATCAATCGACATCCATCTCAATTATGCGCGTCATACGCGCAAACAGCCGCACATTCGGCGCGCATATGCCGAGGGTTATATCGGCGTGTGCGTGCGTGCCTCGCCGACAATTCCAAGCCGACCGGCGACCCGACCAGGACAATGCATCTCGACCAGAATAATTCACCGCGGCCATTATAGCCGCGGCAGGACAAGGGCTTTATTATTGACTTACGACTAATAGTCACGCTGTGGATTACACGCGCGTGCGTGTGTACACGTACAAGTGTGCGTATGTATGTGTGCGTAGCACAACGTTATACGCACGATCCAAGTATGTACACGTCATCGATCTATTGCTCATTTGGCCGGGATATGCTGATCGAGCTGTCCGACGAGGATAGCTCGCGATACCTACCTTGCGTTCTGACTCCCACGAGATTTCAGCTGCCTCGCAAAAATGGATTATCGCGGATTGGGTGTCGAGTCTCCCACCTTTGCGCTCGGAAATTCGAGAGATACGTCATATATTGACAAAGAATTATTTCCAGCAAAAGAAAAATAAGAGAGAATTTTTAATTTACTTTTTTATGATTGAAAAGCTTTCGCGCGCGGATAAATCGATATTGTCAATCAATTCTATTTTGCTAAGCGTCAATATGCCTTCATCAGCTGTGTACACCTCGCGCACAGATCGTCAATTAATGACCAAATTCACCGACTGTTCCTAAAACTGCACACCTGCAAAGAGCTATTCCACGTTGACGAATAAGCTCGATCAGTTTGGAGCTTGTCGCTGGGGCGTTCTCGAGAGCAAATACACAATAATCTATAAACCGATCATACCGGCCTCGCGGCCGAGGTATTCTATCTTCCTATTCTGTTCTCCCTGACGCCTCCGCGCTCCTTGCCGCTCGGCTCGTTCTGTTCGGCCGGAGGGATATTCTCCCGAATGACGTATTTCCATATTACAGCAGGATTAATTTGCGCCGTTGCGCGACCGCGTTAAGAGCAATGCTGATGAAGTTTGACAGGTGCCGGCCGAAACGGCGGCGAAGAACGGAGCGGACACAGTCGCTGCACTTCGTCGCATTCGGAAATGCTCGCTCATAGTCAAACTATAGTTAAATAAGTTGATATGATGAGAAACTATAGTTACTTTCGCCCTTGCGGAACAAACTTAGTTGTGACGTATGTGCTGAATGATACAACGTGTGCAAAACAAAATGTGGAAATGAGAAATAAAATATATTTCTTGTACAGATTATATATCAGCGTACACACGAATTTTGTATTTTACGCTTTTTTTTACGAAAATCCTTCAGTTGATTTAAAATTTTTTTTTCAAAAGGATTATTATTATCATCAAAATGCTGTCAAAAACGTTTGTGTCTCAAATATTTAAAAACGTATTTCAAACAAGATTCAGTTCGCTTTTCAATCGATAAATTCGACTTGAAAGAGACCGGCCCATCCACACGGAAAAATACAACGGTGTGGATTCGAACTCGGGACCTCTCACTCGCAGCCCTCGCACTCAGGCCGCGAGACCACTGGGCCGGTCTTAGTTGTTTTAAAATTAATTTAGCAAAACCTCAATTTTGGCAATTGAATGACGCGCGATTTCGCATTAAAAGTATTAATACAATCTCTCGTGTCGCGAAATGATTCTACGCCGAAAATAAGAAAGTTAAATGACAATTTTCTCATAGCAAAGCGATTTTCGGGAAATCGGATATAATCGGAAAAAAAACGCGATGGAGAAATCCGAGGGCTACAGAGAGGTGCAAGAGGACTCACGATTTCGATTTTGCATCGCTCAGGCAGGCGGGATTTTGCTAGTGCTTTTTTGATCCGGCAAGCCCGCCCGTGCATGGGTTAGAGGACGATGAGGCTACGGGGGGAGAGAGGAATGGATTTCGGTAGGCCAGAGGATACGCCAGAGGGGGTGGGAAAGGGAAGCGGCACTCGTTCTCTCCCCAGGCGCCAATGACGCCAATCTCCCGTGTAAATCGCGACATATTTCACGACATCGCGCGGCGGAAGGGCGCTCGTGCGAGCCGGTTCCGCCACCCTTTCTCGCCCTGTGTTCGCCCGTCCTCTCTCTCTCCTCGCTCTCCTCCGCCGCTGCCGCGCACCATTCTGCGGATCCGCCGGAGGTGGATGAAAAGTTTTCCGAGTTGTTATCCCGGGAGTTATCGCGCCGCGCGCCGACGACGAGTCGAAAATTCCGTGATGTAAATGCGATCGCTCTTCGAGCGGCTGCCGACCGTCGACCGGATTTCGCTTGTTCGCGCGTCCCGGCTTCCTCCAAATTTATCGGCCACTGTTTGGCAAACTGCTTCGCACATTCGTTGACATAATGGAATTTTTTTTTTATCATACATGTGCAGACAAGTATTTAATTCATTATCTGTCGATTACAACATTAACAAGTTGCAAATAATTAATGACTTGTTGACTCACAACGAGATTGAAAAGCTATATTATGCGTAACTGTTTCTTTCTATTGGTTCTGTTTTGCAGAGGCAAATAATAAAAATGATATAAACGTAAATATTACATAATTACGGTAAATGCATATAATTATGCATTTTGTTATTAATCGTCATTAAGTTACCAGTTATTAACTGCTGGCATATTGGGCTCTTCCACAAGATTAGCGTAGCATTTATTTTTCGGTCGCTGACGTAAATTATTTATAAATGAATAGGTTAAAATGAATCACGGTATACCGAGCAGAAAGTGCGTATCGCAATGCAATTTTTGGAATTACCGGCTCGTAAATTCCGACGAGGGTATTTCCTGCGTGAGCGTGTGTTTTGCACATTTCGCGCCCCTTCCCCTCCATCTCTCGCGTACCACCTCCCCCTCCGTCTCCCCCGTATCTCGTCTACGACCACTAACCGCTCGTGTTTCGTCGGGCGTATGCGAGGGCGAAAAGTACCCCCTCAGGGCTGTTTGTTTTTGATACGGTTTTCATCGAATAACGTCGTCGTGGTAGACATTCCGCGGCTCGTGCTACCACTTGCATCTGCATGTAAATAGGGTTACATCTTATATAAAAGTGTGCTATTATTCCACATTCCCTTTAGGAGGCAAGTATTGTGGTAACGCGAGGGCATGTAAGATGATCGCAAAGCAGTTCACCGTTGCGAGAAAGTAATTTGCCTTACGGATTTCTAACAAATCACTGAAACATAGATAAATTGTAATCTTTTAATTATCATTATTGTGATCAACAAGATATTTGACGCACTAAAACGTACATGAAATACTTCTCGAAATTGCAATCGTACATTGAGCGTACATTGTGAACGAAAAACTCGATAATAAAAAATTTGGATGTTGCGTGATTGGCGCGATTGTTAAAAGTTCCGATGATGCTGACAATAGATGATCTAGTGCCTCTGCAATAAAAATGCTGATCGCGTTTCTTTCTTCAATTGGTAGCAAAATTTCTGCTCAGCACGTTTTTCCGATTTTAACCGTTCATGATATCGCGCCCAAGGAAAAAAAGTACGTGACTTGCATTTGTTAGTGCGCTAATTAGGCGTCTGAACAAACAAGCGAGAAAGCATAATTATCCGCTGTTTGAAAAAAGCGGCTCGTTTATAGCGCATTTATTTGATTCTCATCGAACGAGAAGTCTGGGAAAAACACGTTTCACACAAAATGTCAAAATAATAGCGACGGAACAAAATAACATTTCGATAAATTCGAAAAATTAAAATGTAACACACGTGTCGAAGATTGTAAATGTTAATTTTAAAGTCATATTGTGTTTTCTCGACATTGAAATGTCTTAATGAAGTTCCATCTCTCTCTCTTTCTCTCTCTGCTGTTTCCATAGTTATATTAATATTGATACATCAGAGCAGCATCGTGCGGAAATTTGCATAAGAACGTCATCATAGCGCACAAACGCGCCGACCAATAGAACGCCTGGTGTAAGTCGCTGTATTGTACTGCGAAGCTTATACCGGGAGCATCAGTGGTCGAGACGCTTATGCACTTATGTAAATTTACTCCTGATAGTCTGTAGTTCGCGCTCTTACAAAAGAACATCGCTAAACACTTCTCTCGGTAATATTTTTAATGAGGGAGAATCAGTTTTTGCCACTTCAAAATTAGAGATCATTAAAAAAAAATTACAATGAATTAATTTGTGAAAATAAAACATTTTCACTGTTTGTCACTGTGACTGTCGCTAAAAGTGTCCTCGCAATAATGTCCGGAAAAAAATACGAACTTTGCGAGCCATAAAAGTGCCGCCACTTGTCGAAGAATGTCCACGGCGACGTCACTTTAATTCGCCTCGAGACATTGCCGTCTCGAGGCATCTGGAAAACTTGCGAATTAAGAGATTCGTCGGCGACGTAGGACGGGGGAAGGAAAGATCATTCGATTATTTCCAGCCATTAAGGGAACCCCTGCTCGTTCTATCCCCCTCCCCTTTCAGCGTCCGCGAGGGTGGAACGTTTCTCGCAGCTTCTTTCCAAACTTTCGACACGAGTTTTACATTTCGCGTGCGGGTGAAGAAGGGTACAGAGGCATCGGGAGAAGAGGAATGACGGGTAAAGGAGAGAAAATGAGGAGGAGAGGGTAAGGTGAAATCGAAAGCGGAGAAAGTGGGAAAGCGACCTTCGCCGTAGAGATTCCTCCTCGCAAGGTAGGCCTGCGAGGGTGCGGCGCATTCGACCCTTTTCTCGTACAATTGGTATTCCGACCTGGTGTGCCAATATTGCGTTACAGAAACGCGTCGTGCAAGCCGAATTCAAACGACTACGAGCGCGATGACACGCTTGTAAGTCACACCGCGGCGCATGTCTTTTAATTCGCGCCACCCTACTCGAAATAAACATTCGGTGATGAGCGCGATTGAGACGTCACGTTCGCGTTGGATAATTTTTCTCAATTGTCACGAGCTCCCAAAATTATAGAAGACTTGGCGAAATGGAAAAGATTATTATTTTTTTCCCGGCAGTTAAATAGAATTAAAAACTATTAAAAACTATTTTACGCATAACTCTAGAAAAAAATATCACTATATTATATTTAAAACCTTCATAAACTAAACTCTTATTTTCCTTGCAAAAAGTTTAATAGAAACGCTGAGCAAAACTCGAGATAATAAAATTGCTTTGCTGCAGTGGTTCTCATTCGATATTTTTATATATTCGGCGACGAGAAGCCACCGCATCTCTAAATCTCCAATTAAAGAAATATTTTTTCTCTGCTTTGGTTTTATTTAGTTCATCTTATTTTTTTATTTATTATATTTCACAGCAAGTCTCGTTTAAAGAAAAAATAACATTCCATGAAAAAATTCGTGGCACAAAGAGCCTGACGGCCAATTAACTAATTTTTTCATCCAGTTTCTATTTTCAGTTATTCTCCGCGTATCAATTCCGGGGATTTCGATTTATTAAAAGGACATCAAAGCGGAAGTGAATTGCTATTGTTACTCATTTTTAACTGGTGGAAATCCGAGCGAGAGAGTTAAACAGTATTACACGCGGGCGTCTGGCCCGAGGGCGGACATCAAGGGGTGGCCTCTCTCGCCGCGGTGAAAATTTTCAAAGGCCCGACATCGATGGGCTCTCTCCGCTTGCTCGCGCGCGCATCAGAAAGCGTAGGACCCTTTCTCCCGCAATTTCTCCCGCCGCACGGGCGCGGAATCAAGTGTTTGAGATTATGACGGTGGCTCCGGTCACGTATTTCATTAACCGTCATGCCGACGGTTCGGGGAAGTTCAAGGGCGAGATCTCCGGCCACGAAGGGTGTAGATACCTGCAAAATATGTTTGCTTTGCGTTACATCCCTTGGGATGATCCCGTTATAATTATGAATGTCGTTGTTGTCGCCGTGGTAAGTGTCGGATATTCCGCTATCGATTCTGATATTGGTTTTGTAAGAGTTCGTCTAGCGGACAAGATAGAAAACGAGATAAAGAGAGAGAGAAAGAGAGAATGTGTGTATGTGTGTGTCTAGCAATATCTTAAATCAATATTCAGGAATAATTATTTTTATACAAATAACTTTTTTAAATTAATACATTAATATGTTTCACAAAGCAAAGCAAATATAACAATGTATGTTATACAAAGTGCAATCAGTTCAATTTAATTGGCGTGCGATCGCCCGCATGTAACTTAACGAGCAACATCCTCTCGCATAACAAATCTCTTTATTGAAGCGAAGAAAACGTTTTCTCGTCCGTGAACTGAGGAGTCAGTGTAAATCTGCGGCGGTATCGGCGGACTCGTTTGCGGCTACACGCTATACCGCCCCTTTGAAACGAGCAGCGACAGATTGGTATTACCATATCGGGAAAGGGACTAGACTCCTTACTTCCCTATCCTTTTGCCGGGAAACGAAAAAAGAGAAAGGAAACTCGACTGGCCTCTTTCTCTCATCTTCCGCAACCAGCGTCTCGCTTCTTACCTCGATTCTCCACTTCGACCGCCTTTCCGGAATACTCTCTGTCCCTTTTCCAACCTCTCCCGATACACTACACACCCATTATGCTTTCTCTTTCCACGAGGTTTTCGCCCCTTTTTCCATTTCGGGCTCATCCGATTCTCGTCCACGAAGATTTCAATCTTGTTTGGCCGAGGCATCGACACGTCCTCATCTTTCTCTCGATTTTCCCTGCAAACAGCGAGACCTTCCCACTCAGACAACATACGCCGATTTTCTGTCTCTTTCGTCGGTTCCGAAGTCCGTGTTTGTTAAACGATGTCAGAACGAAAAAGGACAGTCGATCTGACAGTCGTTCTATAATATTGATCTTTGCGACGCATCAGCCGCAGGCTCGATTGGGGGATCGTCGCTTCGCTTCTACAGGAAATTCGCGAAACCCGCCTCCTCCGAACGAATGAACGACCCTTCGATTTTCGTGCCGACGTCTCTTCGTCTCCCCGATTTTCATCGATACTTGAGATTTTGATGCCGATCGGCGAACTGGTCGCAAGCGACCCTTTAATCAAGCTAGCGCGCCCTTCTTAAAGGGTGGTCCCACTTGGGCCAGGCTCGAGAACGTTGTTTCCCGGTCTGAGAAAAGTCTTTTCCAGTCTATGAATATATTAGAAGCAAACAAAGGGCCGCCTCCTATAATCCCGCGACTCTCTTTCTCCGCAACCCGCGTCTTCCTCTTCACTTTTCACTCCGGAGACGTTACACGCGTTTATTAAACCCGGCCCGCCAACGCGCTTTCTTAAGCACTTTACGAGAGTCCGACGACGAGCTCTTTCTCGTTGTTCTGCAGAGGCTTCATGTTCCGCCTTCTTCCATTCTTTCGTCGCGGTATTATTGCGAGGCAGACGCAATTAAAATCGCGTCCATTCAGTCGCTCTGAAGTCCGCACCGACGTTCAAGAAATTAATAATTATCGGAACGGAGATTAAGATAATCTGTCGTGCAATTGACGTAGATCAAAGAGCGCGAAGCAATAGTTTTTAATTATATTATTTATATCAATGATGATCATAAAATATACGTACATAAAAATCGTTTGCTGTATCTCTTTTCAGACTGAGATTTGTTCGAGCGCCTTGACGGACGTAATCCATGCGGTCATCAATGGAACGGATGGTTGTCTCTTTTGTTTCGGACACGCTGGCTTAGGTAAGTTTAAAAATCTTTGATATTTTTTCTTCTCACGCTTTTATAGAAAAACTATTATTTTTGTTTTTGCTGCATGACTCGATAAATAAATTATTCAAACATACTCGACAAAAAAGATGTTTTTTTGAGAGAGAAAAAACAAGAGAGAGAGAAAAAAAAGAAATATGTCGCGTGGAGATTCTTTATTTAGGTTCCTCTCTTTGTTCCTCACTTTATCCTACTGTCGCAACGGAGGCGTGGAGTTGTTTTACATTTTAAGTAGTGATATCGAGTTTACATGCAAATGCACGATTATGCGTGGAGAAAGTGAGTAGAAGGGAGGCTTCTTGAGGAATAATATCGGCGTGGAAAAAAGATGCAAGAAAGAAAAGAAACTAAGGACTGAGAGAAACGGAATAGAAATGAGAAACGAGTGGCGGAAACCGGAAGCGATAATATGTATGCCACTGGGACACACTCTTCTTCACTCTCGAATCTCTCAAATCTTAACACACAGTAACGCAGCCTAAGAAATCGTCCGTGTTTCGTTATTCTTCCTCTTTCCCCTTAAGATTTTTTTTTTTTTTTATATTATTTTTTAATTATTTTTTTATATTGTCTGCCTCTCCATATAATATAATGATATTCCTCCGGAAATAACGTTGAAAACGACGAATCTTTTTCGCGATAGCGATCACACAGACACGATGCTTGTTAAAATATTTTCGATCGACTAACTGGAATAAAGTTCTGATAACGCGATAGTCAAACGTCTGCTCTCGCAGTCGGCATCAGAACCAATTAAACTTTACGGAATGATATCTCTCACCGAGTCCCTTGGCACTTGTATATATACATACATTTTGTTTTTGAAGGACTTTTTACGCTGAACAGATACGAAAAAGTTTAAGTAAGTACGATAACATTAACTGTGAACAGATTACATTATCACGAAAGTCAAAACATCCTCGTCCCATATAAGCCTCGCTTTCTTCGCTATGTATATTACGCAAAAATGAACCACGATTATTATTTCTGAAAAGTCGCGCGAATCAAATTTTAGCCGCGAGGAGAAACTTTTCTTCCGCAATTTACTTTCATCGACGAGCTTACAGTTTTTTGCAAAAGCCTTTAGCCGGCTTCCGGCGTCGTTCTCGAACTGATGATATGGTTTCGTAATTCCGCGGTACGTTGAAAAATCGTCTGTTCTCGATAACAAAGTTCACGCAATCGGGCGAGATTTTTCGCGACGCGGGGAAAGGAGGGACCAGAGAAATCGATAGAGCAAAATCGAAAATAAAAAGATGCGCGACGGAGAGATGTAAGAGCTTAACAACCGTAGACAAAGAACCGCATAAAAAGAAGTCAAACGAACTCGTGCGGTGTCTTCCCTCTCTGTTCCGAAAGTACTTCAGGCAAGTCCGCGAGCAAACTGCTTTTGATCATCGCTATGTGAACATTTCTCTTCTGCTCGCACTCTTCCATACTCCGTCTTCGCATTTCCCTACTTCTTCTCGCGTTCTTCTTCTTTCTCCTTTGCGCTTCGGGTTTCCCCTAACTCTTTACCTTATCCTTACACCGTCATTCTCTGAATACAAAAAAGGACACAAGAGAGAGAGAGAGAGAGAGAGAGAGAGAGAGAGAGAGAGAGAGAAAGAGAGAGATTAGCCGTGATTAGGATAGTAAGAAAATGAGGGCAGAACAAAAAAGGATAGAAAAAGACTAGATTTGCATTGATGTGTGTGTGTGTGTGTGTGTGTGTGTGTGTGTGCGAGGAGAAAGAAAGAAAAAAAATACTCACGCATATGGACAATCTAACCAGCTTGACAATCTTTAAAATGACGCACGTCTTTTATTTTCACGCGCACGGTGCATTCGTCAACGCAACCGGCTGCGTTTCACTCACGGGCGCGCGTCTGTCAACCACGGTTTGAAAAATCGCGTGCAAAGAGCTTGCGGAAGAGTCACCAGAAAAGAAGGACGGTTGAGAGGGTGTCGAGAAAAAGAGGGAATGAAAGAGAGAGAGAGAGAGAGAGAGAGAAAGAAAGAGAGATTACCGCTTTCAAAGCAACGAGACTTGTCTCTCTCTCGCGAGAGGGAACGCAGAGCGAGTAGAGAGAGCTATATGGATACAGCGACGAGACAATGGGCCCGTTTGTACTTTGTAGCGCGTTCCTAATTACCCCCCGCGCGCGGTCCCCACGACGGCGGACACCCCGCCGAACCCTTTGAGATCGCGGAAGGACCGTGAAAGTGGATTATGCAACGACGGTTGGGGGAAGAAGCACGTGTGCTTGATGCACCGAGACCTCTTTCTGCCCCCTCCTCGTTTCTCTCTCAAAAACACGGTGCTTTGACAATGATAACCTTAGTAAGCGATTCAGTCAAAGGAACTGCGCGCGCATTTTGCTCCTCTCATTTCTATTCCGCTAAAACGCAGTTGTAAGTATTTATCTAGTTCTTGCTAATATCGTCTAAGTTCGTGCAACGTGTAAGAGTATTAATTTTGTTTGTCGTTTATGTGAAATTAAGGTTTGAAGTAGAGAAACGGTTTGGTACATCATCTCAGATGAACGTGGACGATCCAAATCTTCTCGATCTTACTCGTAATTATATAAATATATAAAAAAATAAATATATCTGTAATTTCATGTTTTATTAAAACCAAATGCTTGTTTGCGGTCTTCGATTCACAAGAAGTGCATATTTCTTTTTCGAAGCCAATTTCGAGAAGAAGGAAATACGCGATGACGCACGAAAAGTACAATAAATTGCCACGCGATTTTGTGCCGACATCGACGTTTTTCTTGCATAACGAGGCGGAATTTTAATTATCACTCGCGTTCACGTTTCAAAGCAATCCGTACGAGAGAGTGTCGTAGGTACCAGTCGTCTGAGAATGCAGCGGCTACCGCTCGGTTTTTCTCGTCTCGTCAGCGGCGCCGCGGATCCCGCGGCAGCATAGCGAGAATTCTTGCGAAATTTTTGCTGTTTGCCCGCTCGAATCTTGTCGAGGCACGAATTCTCCGAAACGAAACCGCTGAAAAGTTCTCAAGACGTAAAAGCGGTTCGTTACCGTCGAGATAACGCCGTGCTCTCTTTCTCTCTCTCTCTCTTGCCACGCTTCTAATTAAATAACAACATAATTCACCGTCTTACATTAAGACAATTAAATAACGTTTAAGATTCAACGGCGGCTGCTGCTTTTCCATTATACTGGTTGCCGACGGGGCTTCTCTTCCCTTCTCGGGATCTTACGCCTTTCGTTTCAACCTCTCGTCCTTTGCGTATCGCGGCCTCCCCATGCCATAAGTCGTCTCCGTTCTCGTCGGACTGTTTTATGATTTTAATAAGAGCTCTTTTATTTCTCTGTCAATAGTGGAGCGTTTGAGCCAGACTTTCAATTTCGCCGAAACTTCTCCGTGAAAGTTTCGCAGTCCGCGCTGCTGTCGCAGTTTGTGCTGAAAATCGTCCTGATTAATATACACAGCCGGACTCTGTACTTGCTTTTAAATTGTATGTTGCTAAATATTTGCTAATTTTAATATTTATTTTACACGTAAGTTTTTTAAGAAAGCGGAATAAATAATGATCGCACGCTGTTTGCCGTTTACTTTATGCAGCGTCAATGTAATCGCTGGTTGTCATTCTAACCGTTACGTCCTCGCCCACTAAATAGTAAACAAATTAAGCGGATCCGCTCGGGCCCGACCGCAAATCTAGCATCGCAATTATTGCACCCAGCCAGCGCTCGCATGCCGCTCGTGCATATAACGGGAAACGGGATTTTCAAACTCGTCCATGTGAATTGATTCGTCGCGACACGCGAGGGGGGGGGGAAATCGCGATTATGCCAATCAACAATGAAGGTTGTCCGCATACCGGTTGCACCGGTGGCACCGGTTACGGGCGTTAATTCGATCCTTGCGTCAATAAATCCGTCAGTCCGGCAAGGATCATTCGAAATATATTAGCTTTGACCCGTCATCACTTCCATATCGACAACATACACAGAAAGAGAGAGAGAGAAGGGAAGAGAGAAAGAGTGTGCAAACTTTTAACGCGCATTATTGCTAAATACTTTATCTCAATGGCTTTTAATTGTAAATCAAATTAACTGCAAAATACAGAAACAAAATTATATTTATCAAAACGTATATGTAAATCACACACAAGTTTCATCGAACAAAATAGCGGATAGTTATAATTAATTCACACTATGGCGAATAATTTTCGTCTATGCATATACATATATCATTTGCATTTACATTGCACCTTTAAACGCTGAATATACCGCGTGTCCCGTGTAATCCCGTCGTTTATAATATCGCGACCATAATCACACACAAACGTTCGCGATGTTTAACAATTTCTTCGCTCTAATTCAGGCAAGTCTCATACCATGCTGGGAACTCCCGAGGCTGGTCATACACTGGGCGCAATCCCTTGCGCCATAGCGTGGCTCTTCCGCGGAATTTCCGAGCAACGGCAGAGAACTGGCGCCAGGTTCAGCGTCAGGGTCAGCTGCGTGGAATTGACTACCGGTCAGCAACAACTGAGGGACCTGCTCGCGGCGCACGCGAACGGTAAGTAATCTTCCAATTAGTCGAGAGAAGTGTTCTCGCGTGAAAGAGTTTGCTGGACTTTTTTTTTTGTTCACGACGTTTCTCTGTTCCTTTATCAATTAACGTTATCCACTTAGTGCCAATCTGCTGCTAACGACGTAGATATGTATCCATTGCGACCAGACATGGATGTTCGTGTCTTCTATCTTCGAGAAAGACACGTATATTTAAAAATTTAAAAATAATATATGTCTCTTAAAATAAAAAAAGAAATAAAATATTATTCATTAGATGAGGTTCTTAAAAAGAAATTAATTTCAAAAATTAATTTAAAAAATTGAAGCATATATGAAGTGTGCAAAGAATATACAGTATCATTGTTGTAATTTTCTGAGATTGTCAAAATAACTATCATATTAAGTCTAATTCCACTTTGTCATTGAAGAAACTTTGTGTTTGTATTCTAAGATCACCCGTCTAGAACCACCTTTCTTTTTAAGGAATGAAATGAGAAGTGCGCAAGTTTATATTCCGAGAGACAGAAACTAAATTAATTCTAATCTTCGAAACGCGGCTGAAACTTTCTCGAGCGTTTCCGCTTTCCGTAACTTCAGTGTTTCCCGCAATTAATTCGATGCCTCAAACAATGCAGCAAGATATAATCGTTTAAATTAATTAATGCTGAAGAGGGGGAGAGAGAGTGAGAGAAAGAGAAGTGAATTGTATCGTTGTGCTGATGCTGTGTTATATTCGCTGTATGATCTTTGCACGCGGGAGCTCTAGTCATTTTCAGATCATATAGTTCTAGTCGCAAACGCACGCAAGATTCTACATAATCAAGACTAATGCGCATCACAACGAATGCTAGTCTCATCAATTTATGCGTTCGTGTCAGTCTTGTCGATGTGTTGAAACCATTGCAAATTCTAATTCCATTAGTACCAAAGAGATTTCGTAGACTTCACTTGAATATTTTGATCGCTAAAATATTGTAGATAATTTGCACAATATTTTATGTATCATTAAAATAATCAATTTTTTGATGCAATATATTGTATAATTCCAATTACACTGTAAAACAAAGTTTATATTTCAGTCTTCGAAGATTCACAAAAAAGAGATCAAAAGAATTTCCACGGGAATATGAACATTTCACGGTTATGAGTTTAAAGACAGAGCATAACCGGGTCGGAATCGCGTGGCGCATGGAATTGTACACGGAAATTGCAATATGTAGCATGTTCCATTTGGCTGATACGCTCCGAATCGACGAAAACTGGTCGTGCGACCGATGCTCAAAAGCACGGAACATCGGAATTGTCCTTTTCAAGGCCAAGAATAAAGCGCGGAGAATTCCGCAGTAATATTCAGAAAGTAGAACGAGACTCGGTATTGGCCGCAATTTGGTTGCGTCTTCACGGACGGACGAATGGATGATTTGGTCCGTAAAATTGAGGGACAAGATTGTTTCCTCCTCCTAGTTCATGCTGATCGATCAACATGTGTCCTCCTCTTTTATATTTGTAATCTGCTTCTTTTCGTGCTGCACATCTCGAAGAATCGTCAAGGACTCGCTGGGATTAATAAAGAGTCGTTTCCTTCAAGGGGATGGACGGCTATGGTGCACTTATGGGAACGGTCGTCAAAGATCGTCAAGACATTGCCTTGAGAATTAAATGGTCCGTCAGCTCTGGAACATTTTCCTTTCCTCTAGAAATGAGATCTATAAATTCACGCAATATCTCTCTGATGCCGGACAGTTACGTCAGTGATGATCCAATTCTATGAACTGATCGTAAAATTCAAATAAACATTTGAATGTAAATTGAACTTTTGCCACGTGTGCTTTATGTTTCCTTTTGTCCATAAACTAAAGTTAGAAAATGACAACGAAAGTTTTGTGACAATAATTATCAATGCGGTAGTTTTTGGATATTAATTTATGAATGAACATATTTATATATGAAGTTTGTGTTCACGTTTTTTACGTACTCTGGAATTATACAAATCCAGAAATTTGTCATGTAAATTCGAACATGTTTTCTCTCAGATGCGCCAGAATCCAATTTTCTACCGTGTCGCACTCCTGGGGGATTTTACATTCATGGAAATTAAGACGTTTAGTAGTGTAAGTTACCGAATATTCTCCGAGTACGTGGGATGCGCGCATTTCACGTAAAACTCACGTTAGACGCGTCATTTGAATGCTGGCTTAACGACCGCGCTGAGCATCTTTCCGCTTTCTCTCTCTCTCTCTCTCTGGCCTCCGGACTAATTAAGATGCGATGGAATTAATTTTCCAGCTTATTAAATAATTAACTCGTATCTATAGAACTTATCTTGACTTTGTAAATCTATCCTTCCCTTTTTGCACACATTTTCCTCTTTCTCTCTCCTCCGCTTTCCGTCTTTCTTTCTCCGTATCTTATTTCAACCGACTCTCGTATCAATGGCGTAATTAACTTAGAGTAACTTAGAGAATCTAGTTTTTAACAGTTAGAAAGGAACTTTGAAGAGTTTCTCTTTTCAAACTCTATCTTATTTAGAAGTAGTTCGGTTCTTTAATTCTCTCTAAAAATTTCACACCTTTGTTTTCTCTCTGAACTTTAAAGGTATTTTAAGTACAGATAGTTAGTTCTAATTTTACAGTCTTTACTTATTTCGTTTCTTGATTTTTTTTTTTTTTTTTTGTATTTGATTTATCTTCTCTCTCTTATCTGTCTCTTCCAATTTTTCTTTTTGTCTTCTCTTTTTTATATCTTTTTATACTTCTTTTTCGTCTACAAAGACATTAGTTACGCCATTGCCGGATGGTACAACCAGCGCGCTCTTCTCGCTCGAGATTTAAATCGAGTAGCAGTATCCTCCTCGAGTTCGCGTTTACCTCAGAGAACTTGATAATCCCGCCTGGTAATTATTTAAAGTTTTCGACGGTCTTATGCGAATAGGGAAAAGGTGTCTCCGAGCGAGCAAAGGTTTACCTTTGTTACTCTTAACTGTATGCAATGGAATATTTAATTAAGCTTACACCGTAATATAATAATTGAGGCAACGAGGCTTGCGGTGGAATATTTAACACTTAACCGTGCTTAAAACTGAAAAGTTCTTACGTGTCAGATGTTACGAATGAATGCATTTGTGAATAAATAAAATTCAGTTGTTTGTCGATTTATGTTTTTTTCCTCTTTCTCTGTTTTGTTTTTTTTTATATTGGCTATTACATCGCACATGTCCACGTAAGACCTTCAATATAATTCACATATATGCTTGTTCAATATTAATGTTGTAAATGTCAGAGCTGTTTTTTCCATTAACGTGTAAATTAATCATGTTTACATGTCGAAGCGCTCAAATGGTTACTAAAAGCAGTTACATTTACTACTTTATTATATTCAATATAGGTTTATATTATAAATTCGTTCTGTTATTGAAAAACGAAAATAAAAAATCATCGTACGCATCGCTCATAAGCGATTATTATCGCGAGAAAATATGCCTTCAAAGAGTATTTATATGAATTACCGCAATTCCATTCTCATCACGTCGCTATCTGTTTAACAACATGATTATTTTGTGACATCCGAGAGTTACATGAAATTGAACCAAATATTTACAATAACATCGTAGAATAAATATTAAATGCGGAAATGGATGTGTCAATCGACGCATAAATATGAAAGAAAGCCGACAATATATCCGCATAAATATATTATAACTCGATATCACTCCGCAATGTGTACATAAAAAGGATTTTCCCTCATATATAATGGCAAAATAATTCCGAGTATCACGCTTCATATATGAAATAAACTGTTTCCGCGTTGAAAAGTGATAGGCAGGGCACAATTCAAAGTTACTTTTCAACTAATTTATCACTACATCAAAATATATGATCGTATACCAAACCAAACGATGATTTAATGATATCGAAGATACAGCTTGCGCAAAAAGTGAAACATATGCTACTGTAATTTATCTCTCTCACTTCAGTTTATAGAGAAATTTAAATTAAAATACAATATACCGCAAAGTTTTAATCGAAACACATAATTATTAGATAATATTCTAATATAGATAATAGAGTAAGACATGATTATTGATATCTATTCTAAATACTATTGATTCAATATTAAAATCTGTACTGTCATTTATTTGTCAGACAGTTGAAAGAGATGGGATTTCAATCACTATGTCCACACACACACACACACATATATATATTTTTTTTTTTTTTCTGCATATAGGATGGATAGAAGATTCTCTCGGATCATTCTCATTTTAATCGGTCGTGCATATCAACGAGCGGTGAGCAGAAAAAAAAAAAGAGAACCGAGACTATTTTCCACCCGTTTCCCACCGCTTGCGCGGCGAGAAAAGGCTTGCGATAATTCTCGCTCCCCGTTATTGTTTTATATTTCTCTCACATATCGGTTTTGCGGAGATAAGGACGAGAGAGGGGAGAATAATACAGAAGAAACAAAACGTCTCGTGGATCGGTCGCGCGCCGCTTTTAGCGTGTACGACGTAAAAAGTGAGACGCATGGAAAAAGGGGAAAAAACTGCAGAGGCGAATTGAAAGGGAAGATAGTGAAATAGGGGAAGGAGAGAAAATGCGATGCGAAATAAGAGAAGCTATACGTTTTGCATTGCGCGTTTTCTTGATCGCGTCACGATACAACATTCTTTCTGTATTTCCGATAACGTGAAAAAATTACTGTTCTAATCGAAATGTAGTCTATTTCCGAGAAAAAAAGACGAAAAATTGTCTATCATAAATAATAAAAGAAGAATCAAATCTTTGCAATTTTTTTATTTAATAAATTTTAATTAAAACTTTATATGTCGCTGAAAATTTTACATTTCTAGCAGTAACTAATCCAAGTTCGGTTTACAATTTACCACTAAGCCGACTATCGTTTTGTGGACATTCGATTACACGAATTGTTTGTTAATATTCAATTTAGTCTCTAACCATCGTCGATCGGAATATCAATCATTCGCGATATTCCTAACCGCGATACCACATCGATTCGATAGCGCAGAAAATATATAACAGCTCGATAAACTATCAGCTTTGCTATTCACATCCCCTATCACAACGTGAACGATCTCTAAGACTATAAACAACTATTACACACCGTAGCAAAATAAATATTACAAAACAATTTCGCGCGTGACATTAGAAATCGACGAAATATAAAATAAAAAGCAAAATTATTTTAATGATTAAAACATTTTTTCACAATTCAATCAATTTTTTTAATATAAACAAACTACCTCTTCTATAATACCTCAAAATTTAAGTTTTGTTTGAGTGTCTGAGAATTATAGTTTTACGTACGACGGACTGACTGTAGATCATCACGATCCTGTACCAACAACGGTGTGCCTAAAGCATGAAAGACCGGTGCTGTTAAAGTGCCGAGTAGCGGAGCAAAGAAGGCGTGTCGTTCCCGAAACGGCCGTAAGTTTCCTTTCCCCACGTTGAAGTCGGTCACGGTCCATTGCCCGGCACCATTTGCTTGGAAGCCACCCCGGTACATAAGACGGTTTTCTTTAATTGCTCTCTCTACAAAGTAGATCCGGCAACCTATTCTCTCGTAAAAGTTATAGGAATGCTTGCGGCAAATTATCTGCTGGCGGAAAAAAGCCCTACGTTTGCCAATTAATAAAACCACATTCTGGCACAGCAGCGTATTGTCTTTCAAAAAGAAAAAAAAATTTAATTTAATGCAAGAGTAAATGTAATTGACGAGTGGCATAAGAAGAATAAAATGACAGAAGTAAGAAAAAAATAATAATAGATAAGATAAAAATAAAACTAAATAATAGATATCCGCGAAGATATTGGCAAGTTCGGACAGTACGATGGAGTAAGTTTATTTTTTACTGTGCCGCGTTAAATTTTTGCAACAAGAAACCTGGGTATAATAAATCTACCTGCATTAAATCAAAAGTATAATTTACATTAAAAGTTCCCCAAACGAGACTTTCCGCTGGCACAGAAACTAAGGTGATTAAACGCATCCCCTTGCGCATTGTTCACTTTGCCACAATAGAGAAGGCGCTCAAAACGTTTCCGTTTATTAAAACAATCATCACCGCAACGACGCGTGCGAATCGAAAACACATTGCTAGCGACTTTCTCAGATTTTTTTTTCTCTCAAAATACTGTTGAGAAGTGATTTACGGGAGGTGATGCACGTTTTTGCGAAAACGAAACGACTAATCGCGTCTTTCGCGGAAGACAATCTCCTCGGGCCGTCTGGATTTCGGCGGCGGACGATAATTCGACCATTAATTCCATCTCCGGCGTCTGCAACGTCGGTGCCGTTGAACTTTCGTCAACCCTTTCACGTCGCTCTCATATCCGCGCCGTTCGTCCACCTTCTTCGGATAGGGGTAACACTTATTTCGGTGAATGTAAGCGCGCGCGTGTAGACTTCGTTCTCCGCCAACGAACGCCAACTGCTTCTACTTTAATACGCGATCTCCGAGGGTTCGTTAATTTTCCTCTGCTCTCCCTTCGTCTCTTCGTCCGCCAAAGGGCTCTCGCGATATTGCAGCACGGTTACACTCGGTGTCCTGTGAAGCGGCACGTCGCGTCGCCTTATTCCGCGACGCGGGTTGGTTCTCCGTCGCTATACAGTCGATATATCAAGTTTGACACTTTTGGAAAAGCCGGCCGTACCGCGTGTCTCTATAATGCACTCTTGTGCATCGAAGTGAACGAAAGAATAAGTGTACCATGAGTGATGTACGACACTTTAACACGTACAGCGTATATTCTCTTCGGAGAGAGTTATCGGTCTTCTCTATAATATTATTTGACCTATGTTACGTATTTCTGGATTAATTATGTATGTAGATATACTTTATACGAGGAGAAAGGCGCGTTTCTTTTCAATTTAGCGTGAAATATTTATGTACTAAACGTACATGATGCATCGCGATTAATAAAATATTTAAAATCGCTGGAAAAGAAACAAATTTTCCACACACAATTCTGATTTTACATGTTACATCGCTGCGAACCAAGAGACCTTAGAGAATTCGCGTCAATGACCGTGGTGTCTCACGCTCTCCGGAGTCCATGAAATGAAAGTGTTTCAGGATATTAAACCGTCAGGAACCCATAAGACGTTATTAAACTATAAAGGACAAAATTGCTTTGTTACAGAAAGAGCCACATTGCAAATTCTGCTCTCAGAATTTTAACTAATTCGATTGATCTTATTACGGAAAAATAGTGAGATTAACGAATTTGTCGAGGTGTTTAAACGAGGTTTCTCTTTACGAAAAAATGTCTTTCACATTTTCCAAAATCTTTGCTTGTATAATATTAGTATTATCATAATATTAATTGATCCTGTGTCGCATGCATACGGATTAATGATAATAACCCGTCATTGTGGGCTCTGCAGCGATAGGATTAACGTTGTCCAATAACTTCCGCTTTACGGTTCCCGAACTCCTCGCGTCAAGAAATCCCGGCGTGATTACCTTTAATAACGATGCAAGCGGATAAAACTGTCCCCGAAGGGCTCTGATTCATAACGATACGTCACGCGTGCTTGGGGCGAGAAAACTTCTCGTGGAAATATTGCGGAGTTCGGGAAACAAGTCGCGTAGCCGGCCGTCCGAAAAAGGCGAAACAGATTTCCTTTACTGCCCTTCTGCCCCAGCGACGGCGAGGACTGCCGCGCGATCGAAGAGACCGAGAGGGGGTCTGGAGACTGTATTCGAAACGCGTCGAAAAACGATTTATTCAGGGAGAAGGGCATTTCTTTTTCTCGAACCCTCGCGATTTCACGAGTCGCGCGACTCGAGGCTCGCTCGTTCGCCTACAATTGCTCTAAAAGCTGAAATCGCATCCATTACGCAATCTCTCTGCAGAGAAGGGGGTGCTGCTCGCGCAGATCACTTTTTTCTTTTGCAGCATTTCGTTTTTTTAATTTTATTATTATACTTTTTTTTGTTTTTCTCTTTTACAAGCTTTACGTCTCGCAGTCGTCGACGTCGCGGACTCGTCGTCGTCACCCGCCGTCTCCTTCCTCGCGGTACTTCTGCACCACAGGGCACAGATGCCAGTAATATTACATCCTCCGGTCCCTTTTATGGATATTGCTACGCGCCGCTTCTGCACCGTATATCCACGCTCCGTATCTGTGTGAATTATTATACACGAGCGGTGTATATATACGCGCCGCGTATATCCGTATAACGTCTCGACTAGACCGGGCCCGTCCTTATTATTACCTCCCAGTGTAGCCCGTCGTGAATTTCTGGGCGTGCTCATGCTCCGGTCGCGAAGTTTGAGCGTCGTTTCGAAGTCGTTTTCGCTCTTTTGGTCAACGGAAATCGGAAATTTTATGCGTTACAACGAAATCACGGCTATAACTTTTATATAAAAACAAACTAATATAAACCTAATATAGATATAAAGGAAGATAATTTTTCGAGAAAAAATCGGTTGAGGTATTGAACAACAAGAAATTCAGAACAAGTCTAAGAGATGTATTGATTTATCGGGAAACTCACTTCCTCAACGCGCTATATAAAGTAATGTACTTACTAGTTTAATAATTATCAACTTTTCTTCTCTTTTACTTTGTCACGACGGCTTAATATTATAGCAGAGGCCGATGAAACCGCGGATTATTCCGGCCACTTGACGCGCTTCATAAATATTAATGTCTCCCCTCCACCTTATAATCCAGATTCTTACAAAGTCTCACAAGGTCTAAACGCTAACTTTGACGCTACTGTTATTAAGAGCTTTCAGTGTACAGAATCCACGGAATTATCTAAATTTCTACGATAGGCGCGCATGATCTATCCCATTTAAATATTCTGATATCGCTTCTCTACTCCATCTTTCTCCGTTCTCTCCGCACTTCCGCCCTCTCTCGCTCTCTCTCTTTCTCTCTCTTCCTCTCTCTCTCTTCAGACACGCCTGGTCGAATTTCATTATCGAACATCTACTACGGTTAAGTCGGTTCCCCGGGACTTCGCAAATTACGGAAATCAAGGGGGCTTCTGGCAACTCCAGAGGATACTCTCCCTGCTCTTCCTGCTTTCGCGCGTTCCTTGTTTCCTCATCGCACGCTCAACTGCTCGCTCAGAGACTACAATGTTCCTCGTCTAATATGATCGGATATAATCGAAATCAATCGCTCGATGACTCGACGGAAACCCGTCCGTTCGCAAGGACGTCCGTGGACGTGCGCAGCTCTCGCGGCCATTTGCCCGGCGCGGCATAAAGGCGCGGTAAAAGGTTTCCGGCGGGAACAGATGTGAAAAGTCGCAGACGGCCTGGCGGAAATAAACTGCGGCATATGTCGTCGCGCTCTTCCCGTCCTTATCCTTTAACGTTTTTCTTTCCTTTACGTCCTTTACGATCGTCATCGTTGTCGTTGTCGTCGTGCTCGAGGCAGGAAGACCAGAGCCTCGCGTTCGGCCGTAAAAGGCTAATTGGCAATTTACGAAGATGGGGTGGGGTTATCTAAATACCGTATAAACGGCGAACGACGTCCAGCGTATCAACTCGCTAGCTCTTCTCTCCCCCGAGCGCATAGACGCGACCGTATAAAAATATACGTGCGAATTGCAAGACAGACGGCGAGGTAATTTCGGGGTGGGCGAATGTGCACAGTCCGTACGCCGGATACAAAGCCAGGTAGGTAGGTATACTCTCGAGGAGCATTACTCAAATTAAATTCTCGCCGCGCGCCTGTCCGGCCACCTTTATGGACTCTTCATGTCTCGCGGACACGAAAGCAGAGTATTATCAAATGTCGTGCTCTTAACAATATTTATGTTTCTTTTAGCTACCTTTGCGATTAACTTTTTGCTCGTGAGAGATAATACACTTCTTTGCGGACGTACTCGGCGTCCGTACTTGCGGCGTTTCGTACATTCTTTGACCTCGAAATCATCAAATTTATTTTTTACTCCGAGTCTAGCTGTAACGTTGCATCGCCGGAAAAATAATTTTATCAAAAATGCCGCTTTTTTTTTGTTACTTGCAACTTTCACATACAGCGCGAGAATATTTTGATCGAACATTCGCATCAATTCGCTATCGCAATCTTTACGCGCGTTTCTTACAGATCGCTACGGATTCCGGTGCAACAGTGCGAGAAAATCCTTAGTCTGCATTTTCAATCCTCCATCCTTATAGAGCGTACGGTTTCAAATATCTCTGCGCGAAAAGCGACTTGTACGCGTACTATATTCGCGTGATGTTTGCGACTGCCTTTCTCTCTTCTGTTTCATATTTTACGATTTCAGACATTTTTCTTTTCTTCGTACGAAGGAAGGAAGTGAATCTCTCACGCGCATAAATATATATATATATATATATACGTATCGGTTGCAACACGATATATTTATATATATCATATAATTTATCTTTTTCTTTTTTATCTTTGTAACTATTTTTACACAATGTTCTTTTTATATTTTGTGACTGAAGATGAAAAACATAGAAAGTACTTTCTACACAAATCGTCAGACAATACCGTGCTTCTATTGATATCTGTTCTACTTTAGTTACATGTATGTCTGCGTGAGATTTCCTCATTTTTATTTAACATCTCACGCAATCGTGACGTTTGTCACTTCGTTTTCAATCTGACATAATTGATAGCCGACAGAGCTTTTTCGTGATCTCCGTGAAACCCCTTTATCCGAATAAACTTTCCTCGTAACTGCCTCTTCGTCCACTCTTTTACGACCAGGTTGCTTTATTTGCAGGACGAAGCAGCGACAATACGACGATTGCTTCGGCTGATTCACGCGCCCATATTCTGTGTCGCCCTCCGTAATTGCCCTTTTACGCTGATCACTATTTACAGCCGCGTTTCGCATTACGCTGATTATTCTCCACGTGGACCCGCGACCGATCGTTCACAGTGCGAATACGAAACGCGTGATAAAGCGCGATAGCGTAGATATTTCCCGCGACATATCTTCCGACGTTTTATCGACGTCGTAACTCAGAACGAGGCGTCCCGCGGATATCTCGAGCCCGGCTTCGACCGATTTATGGCACCGAGTAGCGCGCACCTGCATCTCGATTCTTTTCGTCCTGTTCTCGACGGATATTATTTTTCCACGAAATAATGGAATCAAATAAACGGGAAATTTTTCGGGAAGGAGGGAACTTGTTCGCGATGAAATTTTGTACGCGGTGAGAAAGCTGCGAAAATGTGGCTTATAGTCTTTCCTTATAATAAACACGAAACAAAAATCCTTGTAATATTTTTAATAAAACAGAATAAAAGAAACTCACGCGTGAAGCTCCACAATTAAAATATAAAACTATCTTTGTACTTTAAATAAAAAAAAATATTATAATGAGCGTATAACATATAATCTCCCCGTCTCGTTACTTCGAAGAAGTTTTTTTAGCACTCATCAATATTGCGAAAATAAAGCTCTGTTCCCGACAGAGATAAAACATTGTTACGTAAGAGCATTTTCCGCATCGCGTTTCCACGATGTGCTACACGATGAGATATGCTAAACAGCATTGCGTAATACCGAGGATTCTTTTATTCCTAGACTCGGAACAATCGCCAGCCGTGTACCTCAGAGACGATCCGTTGTTTGGTACCCTTCAATTGCAGCAGCACAGTGAGCTTCGCGCGCCTACGGCGGAACGAGCGGCTTTCTACCTCGACGCAGCGGTCGCCGGTCGACAACGAGAGGACGGCGACGCTCACATGCTGTACACGCTGCACGTGTATCAGTACAGCGTAGCCGGAAAGGGTGGAGGTAAATAAACCCCGTCTCGTGAACCTCTAAATCACTGCTGCTCGCTTTCCCGAAAGCGAAAACAAATATTTTACGGAAGAGAAACTTATCTTGATATTTTTTAACGCTGATATAAATATGCATATACTTGTTTGCTTTCTCGCGGTTTTAAGCAGCGGTACTCGCTTCTATTTTCCTTCCGCTTTGTATTGTGCGTTCAAGCAGAACGAACGTTGTTTCTTGACTGTGTAGTTGCGGGCGGTAGAAGTCGGCTGCACCTGATGGACCTCGGAAACTCAGATCGCGGCAAGTCTTCGGGCGGAATACCTCTTTCCGGTCTCGGTAACATTATACTCGCGATCTTCAACGGCCAGAAGCACTTACCGTACAAAGAGCACAAACTCACCCAACTGTTGAAAGAATGTCTCGGCTCTCTGACCTGCCACGCGGCTGTAATAGCTCATGTGTCACCCAACGCTCAACACTACACAGAAACGCTGACCACCGTTCAAGTGGCGTCGAGGATCCATCGGATGCGACGTCGAAAAATCGGCAAGATGGTCGGCAGCGGCACGCACGGCGCGGGAAGCGGCGGAAGTTCCGGTGAAGAAGCGGCGCGACAGAACAGCGAGTGCGATCCGAGTTCGAGTGATTTGTCGGCCGACACAGTCATCTACGTCGGACCGAGCGCCGATGACGCCACTGACGGCGAACATCCGCCCGTTTACATACCGAGTTTGAACTCGGGCGACAATCGTTGCGCCATGGGCAGAGTGCTTCGCGGCTCCGCCGCTGAGAAACCCTGCAAATCTTCGGAGGAACGCAGTCCAGCTCACAAATCCTCGAAGACGGTGAAGACGCTGACACAAACCGCGTCGAAACAAACCTCACCGGCGCATAGCGCGACGCCAAAAGCTAGTCCGGCCAGAAAGAACTCGTCCAAGAGCGCATCGACGTCCAAGGTGAACGATTCGCCGAGTAGCAAAATTCCAGTAGCCGCACCTAGCGGCGGGTCCGACGAGCAGTGGATAGACGGTCCGAGGATCTCCAAGTCGAAAGTTGCAGAAGCCAGACATTTGCTGAAAGATCCTCACCACAAGCGAGAGACATGGGTGGACGGACCGATGCAGTTGACCGGCGCGCCGTTACTGCAGCTTCACGCCCAGCATCAGCACTCGACCTCCGGTTACGGCTTCATGGATAGTCACAAGAAGAGCATGATTAGAAAGTGGGTGGAGAACCAATCGTCGCAAATACAAAGGGCGAAACATGCCGCGCCGCGGCTCGAGTCTTCGAAGATGACGTCTTCTGGTCAATCGTCAGGTCAGTTCAAAGAGTTGACGCAGTTCAAAACCTGCAGCGGCGCGGACGACGACGACACATCGTTATCTACCGCGGAGAGCGACAGTTTGAAGGCAAATGAGATCGAAGATATAACCGAGAAGCTGAGCGCCAAGTTGAATCTACTTAACGTCAAATCCAACACGGATTCAGGATTAGATTTAACGGCCAGTCCGGTGATGGACGACAGCGTCGATAAGGGGAAACTCGATCTGCCGGACGACGAAGATGACGATGAAGAAATTGTCGTGCCACCACCGTTGCCGCTGATTGAACCGCTCAGCAATGGAGTCAGCAGAGAAGTTTCCATGGAAAGTCTCAATCTATCGCATAAGGATATCGTTCTTCCATCGAGACATTCGTTGTCTTCCGAAGACGAAATTCTCGAGATTGTCGAAGTCGAAGACTTGGAGCCAGTACCTATGCAGGACTCGTGTCTGCAGGTAACCGAGGAGGACATCGCGCTCTGCATGGGTGAGAATCCTCTGCCCGAGAGCGATCAGGAAGAACATCCTTTAAGGATTCTTAGCCAGGAAAATCTCACCGTAGTGTCAACTTTCACAGGTGAGTAAATTTGCGCCTTTTAAATGAAATCAAAATTTATTACTTTTCAAACAGTCGACTTTTATCTCTTATGCTTTTTAATTTACGAAGATTGAACGGTTTTTCTAATCGCATTCAGTTTCGGTTTCATTGTGATTATTTTGTAATACTTGAGCAAACTTTTGAAGAAGAAATCATTCCTCGCGTCGTTTTTTAATCAACTTTTCGGTTCTAAGAACGCGCAATAGGCTGTTACGCAACAAAAGACAATAATTCTCTTCTCTCGAAAAAAAGAGAAACACCGATGTAATTACGTGTCATTGCGTCCCTCTTTCGAACCAAGGCGGACAGCTGCCTGCTAGTTTCGCCATTTTCTCCCCCCCTCCTTCTCTCCCGTTTTCGCCTTATCCACCGGACGGCTTCTTGCACGCTGATATATAAACTTAGACGAGCGAAAAGTATGAGACAGAGAAATCATTTCCAGACTCCATGTCGGTGATGTCGGACACAGAGAGATACAGACCGCATTATCCGCCACCGGTTGGCGCGGGTGTTTTACCGAGGCCGTACTTCGACCACGAAGACTTTCTCGAGCAAGAGACCAGGCACAAGTTCGATCAGTTGGCCAGACTTCACGAGCTCTACCAGAGCAAACTCGCGCTCGCCAACGTCTCCAATTCCGTGACTTACCAGAGAGAAAACTCCTCCACTGTCAACGTGCGAGACGCTCCATGTAAGTTTTAACGGGCTTTCGCGAGGGATGCTCGGTCAGTCGTACGAAAATAAAAAGAAAGAAATAGACAGATTCCTTTTACGTCCGTGATATCGAATCCTCTCGCAGACGGACGTTGCTTGTCACACTCTTGTCGGGATTATCCGCATTATCGTATACGAGCTTTAATGTCTTGCTGACGAGGTTCGATATATTCAATCGTTGTATCGCGAGATATATGTTAGAAGCAAGATTGTTTAATTTATTTCTAAAAGAACGACGCTTTTGCAATTTATTTTAATTTATTTGTGTCTTTGACAAGTGGCAAAATAATAAGCTTACGAAACTCAAAGTATAAAATTACGAAAGAATTAAGATCGCAGTCGGTCATTCGATAAAAGATCGTTTCCGAACAAATATAATTAATAGAATTTAATCGAGGCACTCGATAGCCAACTATCTTGCGATCTACATCCATAACATTAACGCAGGACAAATTCCAGCAGCGACCACTTTCCGTCCGCCATCTCGCTGTCAATCCTTGTCTCTTTCGGACGTCTTGTTCAACGACAACGCGAGCAATCACGGCAGCATCTACAGCGAGCCTGCGTATATAGCGGGCAAACCCGATCAGGAAAAAATCTGCGATAATTGTCGTCAGAGCATGTCCAGACCCGCCACAGCCTCTTATTGGTACCCCAGCAGCGTCGCCCATCTTGCCAGTCCCAGAAGGTACTGCGGCAAGCTGGGCGAATGCAACATTTCCAGTCTCAGGCATCCGGACGGAGCGTCGAATCCAAATCTCAAGGAGGAGATCGAAAGGATACCTGGCAACGGAGCGTCCGGTTCGGATCCCGAGGAGGAGTACATAGAGGCGAAGAAATTGTTCACGGCTGCCGAGAGATCCGAGAGAACGGTAACGGGAAAATCCGACATCGAGGAGGATTTAAAAATTCAAGGTACGAATCGATTAGAGTAAAACGTGCGCGCGCTTTTTTAGGATTTTAAATTTATTATGAATAAAAATTTGTGTAATAAAATACAAAATTAATCTCTCTTGAAGCATTTTCATCGCTGTCGTATAAAAAATTATTTGAAATAATTTCTATTAAATACGTTTGTGTATTTCTTCTTTATTTCAGGCGGCACACCTATGCAATTAGCAATGCCATCTCCGGCGCCATCGTCCGGACGAATGCAACGCAAGATCCTCCTCGGTTCCGCTTTCGGTCTGAACAAGGAGGGTTCCGATTCCGGTGCGGACACAACACCACGTGCGACCAAGCTATCACCTGCCACATTGTCTAGACATCGTGCTGAGAGCTCTGGTTACGACAGTATCGTTAGAGACAGCGAAACGAGCAGCATCGCCAGTGACTCGTCTAGACAGACCGGCGCGTTACAAGAACATCAAGGTAATTGTCAAGCATCTATCGGCTGCTTACGTTTAAAAAGATGCGCGCAATTATTACGATAACTGACAAACTTACTTCTTTTGCCAACAATTCAGAAATGAAATATTGAAATAAAGCATCAAATTTTCCAAACTGGGATTGGTGTGCGTTTAACAAAAATACTTATAATGAAAATGTCTCAGCTATAGTTTAATCGCTCGAATCTATCCGCTTCGATTTCACTTTTTTCTCTAAACCTGTTGAAGTTTTGAATTCGATCGAATGTACAAAATACTGTCGGAATCCTTGTTGAGAAAAACACGCAAGCTCTCTAAAACAGTCTCGCCGTGCGGTGATTCTTCTCAGGTGGCGCACTGGGAGTTCTAACTTCGACGTTGTGCGGGTGTTTCAGCGGTGGAACGGCGGGCGGTAGGGTGCGGGCCTCGGCGGTTGCTGGCCCACTGCCGGGGTCAGCCGGGGCCGCCCGCGGCGCCGGCGATTCTCGCGTACACAGGCGAGGACGTAGACATCCTGGACAGGCGCGCACGGGTGCGCTCGAACCCACGTGGAACGATGTCCAGGATACTCAGCCTGCGCCTGCGCCAGCGCCTTCTTAGGCTGGAGCTGCGCAACGCCAAGAAGCGTCTCATGGTGCCCGACGCCCGTTGGGACTACAATCGTAAGTTTTCTCTTTCGCAAAATAAAGCAAATTTGAAAAAAAGTCACGTACTTCTTTGTTATACTTCAGAGGATTTCTTAAAATTTAAATTTGTTACTTCAAGTGTTTCCGATTAGTACAAAAACTAACGTGATAAATACGATAATTTTATCTTTCTTTGCTATATTTAACATGGTCTTATTCTCACTTATTTTATATAGTTTTTTATTACTATTATTACTATTATTTCTATTTTAAATTGCACGTACTTTGCAGTGTTAAATTAGCGAATTTTAATTAGTAATGGGATATTTATCATCGCGTTTTATTGTGTTTGTCCTAAAACTAGTGTACGTGGAGGACAGTATGGACTGGCGAGATCCGTCATTTTTGGAGGCTCTAACGGCCGAGACGTGCATCTTGCAAAAGAGAGTGGAAGCTTGCAAGAGCCACGTTCTCTTGGTCACCTGCTTCGACTCTTGTCCTCAGCAACTGGCATCGGCCGAGATTAAGACCACCTAACGTAAATTCAGATCAGCACGCACGACCGCGTGTTGATCGCTGATCCCGCCCACCCACCTACGAATTTAATCGTTGAAACGAGACGAGCGAGGTCGCCGAATGAGACGAAATAAATTAAAAGCAAAGAGAATTATGGCGTCGATGTCGCTCGACTCCGTCCAGTAGTTATTAAAATGATATATTGTGGTATCGTTATCGTCATTGTACATCGTCGCTACTGTTAAGTCTAAAACGATACTAAATAGCAAAATTAAAAACGCGGGTTTTAAAAGAAAGAAGAACTAAAAAAAACAAAAAAAGAATAAAATAAAACTTTTTCACTGAAATATCGCACACGTACACGCACACGCATGTGTCTTATTGAAGTTGTATCTACGGAGTTATAGCCGAAAACAGAGTATTTCGTGGTTAGAGATTTTGCGGTTGCTTCAGTTTCAACGATATTTCTCAGGATACACCAAACGAAGACGTTTAAATAATTCTCGCAATTGTTATATATGCGGCGAAACAAGCCTCGATTTCGAGAAATCGTGTAATACTTCGCGCAATGTTTATATCGGTATTAACGTGAGAGTTGGTGCTTTGTTCTTACGTCTAATCTTCGTCAGAGTCATTTAGAATTATTATATCGCTGCCATCTTGTCTGACTGATGCCATTAGCGAATTATTAAAAGAATGAGAGAGAGAGAAAGATTTCCGACCTAAAAGACTGCCGGCCAGTCGGCCAAACCGCGTATTCATCATCGGAAACAGCGATGAACAAAGCGAGCAGATGAACCCGTCGCGGTAGACTAGAGATATTCATCTCAATTTAGAAACAATACGACACGCGTCGATATTCGTAACCAAGTCGATCGCGAGAAGTAACAGTCGACCGCGGGACTGAATGACAGTCGAGTGAAAATCGAGAAAGCCGATCATGAACAATTACGATTGTCTGAGAACGTCGATTACGCAATATCGATAATTGAGGTCGGCCACAATACGAGTGGCATTAACAACGATTGATTCAAAAGTTTTCCCTCTCTATCTCTATTACATTGCCGAGGCTATGATTCAGAGAGGGACGAGAGGATTGTTAAGCGGCGTTAAGTTAACTAGGGTTGTCGATGGAAATGACTCGTAACGAGAGAAGTTGAGAGATATTTATGTAAAGGTAGAACGCAAATTTATTCACCGGAAGAAAAATACTCGAGCTTCGATTTTGGGGAAACGCCAAACGAAATATAACGAAAGAAACGAAATGAGTTGGCCGCGAGTGAGCGAGCAACGCACTGCCAAAAAGAGTGCAAAAAAAAAAATACCTTTTATACGATTAAACGTTCAATCAAGTAACGAGACGCGCCGTACGTAATGTATCTAATGCACGCACGTTAATTCGTGGTATTATCGTAGCTTTAATCGTTATCAGCAGTTACCGCACTTCGTAGGGCTCTGTAACTCACTTAGAAGAACGCGAAAGAGTGTGTGAGAGGGAGAGAGAGAGAGAGAAAAAAGTTGAAAAGAGAGAAAGGAACAACGCGCGTGAAAGACAAGAAGCAATGAGAAATGGAAGTAACTATAAATTGTAAACTTTTGCTAATCGTAAGAGAGATTTTTGATTTGTACGAATGAAACTCGACAAGACGAAAGAAGAGAGTGCGTGCTCTTGTTTCTATATCGTGAGAATATTATGAAGTGAAAGTGTGAGAGAAAAAGAGAGAGAGATAGAGAGAGAACGCGAATAGGATGTAAGCGCGCAGGCGGGGATGAGACCGGGAAGAATGAAAATAGATAGGATGAAAATAAATCGGTGTAGGGGTAATGCGAGGCAGAAATAGAGATATTCTAGTTTTCTGATGCGAGTCGTGGTGGACCGACGGCCAATATCGATGGAAAACCATCCGTTTTTCTCGTCCCGAACTGTTGTACCCTGACGTTCGTTTATGCATGATACACACGTATATGTATATGAATATATAAGTGCACACATACAATGCAAACTTGTACGTGAAGTAACACAAACACGCGACTGATTGTTATATATATATATATACACACACACACACACGGCCCGCATTTACATTCCGCAATTAGCATGAAATGCGGGCGTCTAATATACCGAGAGTGCTTTTATTGACTAATGCAAGAAAGAGTGAGGATCGAACTTCACGTGTTATTGCCGACTGAAAATTACGTAGCCGCATTTAGAGCCGCTACGCTCTAAACAAGCGAGATGTAAATGCGGGCCGAAAGGCACGACGAGCGTCATTTTCACACGGACTCGTAGAACGGCGCCAGATTGTCGCCGTTCGGCAGACTCGCCGTCCACGAGTGGAAAGTAACAAAAACCAAGTGACTCCTTCGTGTCTCTCCGCGTTAGATTATTAAAAAAGAAAAAAAAAACAATAGTTCTTGTACGCTCGTTTCTCTGTGTCTCACTCATCGACGACCAAAGACGTGAGTTCGCCGCTTGAAAAACCTTCGTCATTGCTTTATCTCCGTCGGTTCCTTTCGTTGAGAACGAATGTCCGATATGTATAAAAATATATTGTTGAACCGATCGTTTGTCGCGAGAAAGATTACATAAATTGACCACAACGCTAATCGATTACTCGAACTGTCGCGATCGGCTATACGATAATTATTATTGTAATTAAACACGTAGCGTTTCGTTCGCCCACAGTCTTCCCAACGTGAGAATTAATTAAATTCAGGAGGCGAATTATTTTCGTCTTCTCGTTTATAATCGCGGAAGACGTCTTTATAGTTTATCGCGCGTGAAACGTTAAAACGCATTCGTGTATGTATATGTGATGTTTTATTTTACCTTTATCGTCGCGTGTCCGAATTCAAACTTGAGTTTAGGAAGCGTTTGCCAAGAGCGTGTCAGTCCGTCTACCGTGAATACAACAAATAATAACGAATTATAGTGATAGTAATTATTAATTGTAACTAGCGACCTACCACACTTCCACTTTCCACTGGAAAACACGCGTCTTCTGTATCATATAGTACTTGTACCATATTTATATTTTATATGTACAAATTAGTCATGTAATTTCTTGTAATAAAGATCAATTTACAACGTGCATCTTTCAAAGTATTCTCTTATCCCTGTTACAAATTTTCCACTGTTTCACTTTTTTTTCACAGCACATCGAGAGAGATAGTCTAATTAATCTTTTTTTTGTCATTTAATTGCGATAAAGTACTACAAGCAAAAGTACTTTGTCGACGTTGTAACGGAAAATGGCTACGACGAATCACAGATGCCGCAAAATAGTTCCTTTTCCAAACGGTTTGAGCTACTTTGAAAATAAACAGCTTGTACTTCGTCCAAACCGAACAAACGCTGGAAGAAGAACGACCCTGACGAATTCCTGAGACAATTTATTGGGACGTTCTAGGCTGCGACGCAATTCTAGGCGTCGTATATACGAATGTAGGTCCACCTCCGTCAGTCTGCCGACGCTTGATGCTTTGTTTCACAACGCGAAGCGCTGCACGCGACTTCGCGAAGAAACGGGCACGATATTCAAGATAAATCGCAAACCATCTCGGAGAAATTATGTGACGGATGAACAAGCGTAATGAACACAACACGTGAAAAACACGAGGCTTTGTCGTAACTTGCCGCAATTTGTAAATGTCAATTTGCTTTTAGCTGATACAAGAAAAGCTGGCTTTAACGTCGCTGCAAACAGTGTATCCATCCACATTATTTCATAACTAACAAAATTAGAATATTTATAAAAGACAGAAAGACTCAAGCGTTTATACTTATAGTTTTTATTAATGAATCGAAATTAAATCAGAGAGAAGAGCTGTGTGATAAAAATATAAAAGTAATGGAAGAGAAACCCTACATTTTAAAATTGAAACAATTGAAAAGTATTGACTTGATATGCAAATTGCTCGGTGCGATTGCGATGCAAAACAATGCTCGAAAATCATTGCGTCGGTAATGTCAGCCAATTTAGCTGCGGGATGCGCAACCTTGCAGCCCAATTATTCTAGTTGGTGATAAAATACGATTATAGTCGCAATTAAATCCTTAAAATCCACGCGCTGATTACAATATGTTTCGCGCATAATCGCGAGACCTTGGCATTTGAATGGATCGTTCGCAGATACAATTAAATCAACGACGACGCCACGTGCGAAGAGAATATGTGGCATAAATGCGCCGCGCTATAATGCGAGAATGATACCTGTGTACGCGCGTATGCGCGATTTATGTATCACATACATATGTACTCACGTGAATGCTCAATCTCACATCTTTATATAATTATGAGTTAATAATGTATAAACGCTTAAAATATTTTCCCATTGTGTTATTTACACGCAATTATATAGACGTGTAATTTAAATCTCGCACAATGTTCTCTGCATGCTTATGTCATTCAAATATATTGTTGTTATTAAGAATCAAACATATGAAACTTCTCAACATAAGTACTCTATATTACTCGTCTCTTAATCAGAAAACTAAACGTGTGTGCTTAAATAATGAGTTGTAATGTTCACACGCAACGCGTAACAATTCCGTCTCCAATGACTTCGTAAGATCGCACAGATATTACTCAACCAGAACTGTTTAACTTCTCGAAGAGATTCTTCTTTAGGCGGTGCAGAAATTAAATCATTCACCACAATATATATGTCACAACAGAAAAATAAAGTATCTATCAATTTTGATATATATATATAGTTTGATCTTCCGAACATATATACTCACGAACCGATTGGAGATCTGCACATCGCCAAATGATGATTGTGCGGCACGAGCGGTTCGTCAGATAGACAGCGAATGAGAAAATGAGAAAGAGAGAAGTTGGAGACTTCTCGTTCGAGAGACGCACTCGATTGCATATTAGTCGCGTGGTTCGACGGTGGGGAACCGGAGCGGTGTCACGAAATTATCAGCGAGCGCGGGAAGCGAGCGTGGAGTTTCATGTGTTCGGAACAACGGATGGACGACCGCGCCGGTCGCGGAGAAGCGGCGGGCAAAAGCGATTAGGGGGCGGCAAGAAGAGACGTCGTGGCCAAGTCGAACAGCAGTAGCGTTAAGGCAGTCTGAGAGAATGGCTCGTGACGCAGCACGCTGGAGCGTCCTGCCGGGCCTGCTGGCCCTAATCGCGCTGGCCCTGATCGTTGCGCCCTTCGCCGCGGCCTTGTCCAGAAACGATCTGTACCAATACACAGGACCAGGTTCCTCCGCCCTCGAGACTGACCCTAACGGAATGTTAAAGTCCGCCGAGGCGGCCCTCAAGACGCCCATCGCCTTCTACGACAAAATTTACAACTCGATATTCGTGAGTACCGATCGTGAGATTGCTGTCCGGAATGACATTCCGCATGCTCGTGGTCTTCGGTATCGAAAACGATAATGTTAAAAATGTAATGTTAAAAAAATATCGGTGAATTGTCGAACGCGACCATTTACTAATTAATATCTATATTGAAATTTTGATTGACATTGGCAGTAACGCACCTTACTAAAGAAAAAGAGAGAAGAAAAGTTTATAAGCATATCTTCTTTTTGTTATGAGGGTTTTAACAATTGTTCTTGCACAAATTGTTTATTTATTATAAATGTTAGAGTAATTTATTTTTCAGTATCACAGCTTTTAAATTTTAGTGTAGATTAGATATGGAAAATTATTGCAGACAGAATTGATATATAATTAATCTTAATTAAAGAGAGTTAACTTTGATGAAAACGTATATATAATCACCTTGAATAAATAATATTTCGTAAATGTTTTAAAACATGCGTATATATTAGAGTTTTGTAAACACTAATAGAATATGTATTACTGTGTGTAATAACGAAATACATTTTGTCCCACGAACAAATAAATATGTAAGTTGAGAAAACAACTTTTTCTCACAACTATCCGCAAAGTTACGACATTTAAACATAATTCAACAATTGCGTTATAATTTTGTATGTAATTTTTCTCAAGATGAATTAAAATTCAACAGCATTCACATAAACTGTGTATTGACACTGCGTCGCAAAGTTGTTATTATTAACTGAGTCTGCTATTTTTACAGTTACACTTATAAACTGATCGCCAAAGTGGAAAACATCATGTCAAACAGAAAAACGCGACTTTCGATAACCCGTTGCAAATACGCGATGGCGCAATATTTTTTTTATACAAGTTATTTTTGTCACTGTGATGTCTCGTGAACATCACATTTATCATTTTTCTAAAATTATGCTCACTTCTATATTCTTACCTTCAATTTATTTTTCTGTTCATGTCATCGCTCTCCGCGTGATTCGTTGTATTTCTGAAAAAAAAAAAAGTAATAAAACTTTAACGTCGAATTATCGATGAATTTTTTTAAATATTAAACTTGTTTTGGAAACATTTCCGTATTGTATCTTTGAACTAAAATTCTGTCTAAAATAAACTAGTTTAAATTGTGTGCAAGTAAGTTATTTTGTTTCTTGTTACTCTTCAATTTTCTCTGATAAGAACTACGCCGACATGTCTCTCGTCAAATTTGTGCCTGGAACAGATTCATTCTAAATTCATCACAGAAAACTTGAGACATTAACGAAGACAGTAACACCGACATGACACACCCTACGTTATATTTATCTACCCTATCTTCCGGTAACAAAAAGAGAAAATTCCGCTAGCTGTTTTACAGATTAGGAAACTTAGCGCGAAGTCCGCGTGACGAACTTCAATTTACGGGTACGGTCTAGAAAAAGTTTCTGAGACGGCGAGACACGAGCGACGACGATGGCGCGGGTAATTCCTCGGTTAATATCAATTTGTCGCGCGCGCCTAGACGACAACGGAGCCGCGCGCGCGTTCGGTCATTCTCTCAATTCGGCTCGCGGTCTAATCCGGCTGACATCTTCCGACATGACACGAATTCATTGCGCTCGCGATGACGAATTCTCTGGGCGGCACAATCGCGCTTAATTGCGGCGGACGCATCGCGTTGCGCTCGTCTCGCGCTTACAATTTACGAGGGCCCGTTAATTCATATGAATGGATGCGCGAGAGCGGCGCGAACCGGAAGACGCGGTGCATCCAGACATACCGCGCGTCAAGAGACGTGCGATAAGATTCCAGCGGTGTTTACGCGTCGAAAGTTTGACTGTAAGCGAAAGCGCGACACTAGGAAGTCCGCTTAATTATTATTAACACAAAAACTTGACGCAGTTGCTTCCTTTAAATGACATTTGAGATTTAAAAATTACGTACGTAATGGTCTCTTGAAAGTTTCGCATATTGAATACCGAGAAGATCATAGACCGAAATTGTCACACACGTATTAAAAAGTCATCAAAACCTCAGAAAGACAATTCTGGCTGTTTCCTTGTTAGTCGCGGACAAGATATTCGAGTCTTGAGTCATATCGCGCAAACGCACCGGTGCAATCATTAGACGCGCTAACTAGCGATTAGAAGAACGTTCCGCAGGACACGCATGATCTCACTTTTCCGCGAACCATCGCTCGTACTATCGCGGAGGTGGCGGCATGAATGAACGTTAATTATGCGCCGCTACTCGCGCGCAGATTAACGCGAAGGATTCATCTCCCCGGAGCAATTTATTACGAATCAAGGTGCATGAGCTCATGCGTGGAAGCGTTTATGCATTACGCCCCCACAAGGAGTAAACCGGCGTTATCAACAGTTTCTTGAATGAGAAATAGCTTTCCCGCTGAAACCACAAACCTTGACTAACAACGGGGAGTGAACTATGATTGTGTGATTTAGCGCTCACAGATTACATTTCGAGAAAAAAAATACTAGATCCTTACATTGATTCTAAATATATTCCACATAAAATTTCACAGTATTTTTTATTAAAATATATAACAATTAATTGTCTTTCAATTTATAATAAATATAATATATTGACGACAATACGCACATTGCTATTTATTGATCTTACTAAAATTTAACGTAGATCGCGTCGATACAAAATATTTTCGTTGCAATTGTACTACTATACTAAGTAGCGTTTTTTAAGCAGGAATAAGATTTGTCTATGCAAACATCATAATATCGATATATAAATCGCATTTCGATATATATCGCACATCGATGTATATCGCATATCGATATATCGATCTTATTTTTGTTTCTAATATCCGATTTTAGCAAAGTGTTAAGATTTGATTAACCAAAAAGCCCTGATTCATTCCGATGCAACTTTATCGGCATAAATATCAGTAAAATATATTTCGCACATCTATGTATTTTGAATTATACGTATTTTAAAACCATGTTTATGATAAACGATATAACATAACGTTCCATGTTTTTCACGACCGCATGCGTGACAGGAGCCTTTAGTCGTCGTTGTGGTGAAATTCATTTTCAGATTGGTATAATTTTCGCAGTCGCCGTCACCGAAGCACGGTATTAAAATCATGATCCATCGTGATCCGTTCCATTCATCGAGGTCCGTCAATAATTCAAGCGTCCGCACGAATCATCGTCGCATTATTGATGACGTGCGTACGTGAGCTTCCCTTATGGACGCGTATCGAGCCGAATCACACGCGCAGAAACTCGACCGGACGGACACGAACGCAAAGTATAATAACGGATAATTGTGAGAGTCTATGTATATATAGACCACACATATATATGTATATTTATATAGAGAGATTATAAGAGCTTAGAACAACAGAATTCGATTTTTCAGGAATTAGATACTACCTGTATTGCGATTATATTATCACTGTTGACGTAACGCGGCGTTGTGCAACTACAGTTTTCATCAGTAATGTGTTGTTACAATAAGACTCAACTGAATAAAAATAAAATGCAACAAAATTTTAACAACATAAATGCAAATTTAATAAACAAACGCACATTTGCACGACGATGTCGATCGTAGAAAAATTCACATTATCGCCATGTGAGTTTGCGCATACATAAATACATCATTAATCTTGATAATTTAACGCATTAATTCAGCGGTACGAGGAAAAAAATCGATGCGTTTCCTGCATCTGCTTCTTTCCGAGTAGCGCATGTTTCGCTGTGAGAAAACATACAACACACGGCTTAAAAATAGCGCTACTTGATTTCTCGTAAACACACTGCGCTGAAAACAGATTCCACGATGTTCTCCATCTTCTCGTACACAAAGTACGCAGACGAGAACGTCTGTTCGGTGGTAACAGACCTCGTATGCATTTTCCCGTGCTCAATCAAGCGCTTGCATCAAGATAGACGGTAATACGACAGTCGGTTTGCAACCGACGTGCAATTAGCCTTGGCGTTTTCCCACATTAGTTAGCGGGAGCGTTAGTGGGAGGAATTGCGAAATTCCGCTCGCGATTCTTCGGCTATGTCGTCGACTGTGTCATCGCCGACAAAGTTCAACTAGACTCGGCACGAAATTCTCAATTAATTGTATTATCGTCTCTTCCGTTTCTCTAAGTTTTCTCTCTCCACGTGGCTGAACTTCCGGTCTACATACGTACCTCTTGCCGTAACCTTGAAATCATCTACAGAGAAACGGAAAATCCAATTGCGGTGTCGAAGAGAATTACTATTGACTATAATTTTTTAAACATATGTTTTAATTTTTCGCTCGTCGTCTTTCTTGACTCATTGTCAGTCCGCTCGTTTCGTCAGCAGACAGATATTTTCGTGGGTGTGCAATTTGCTGGAAATACCGAGGAAAGGTAGCGTGCCATGTATTATAAAACTAGTCAAGTGAAATTCAAGCATGCAAAGTCTTTCGCGTGCGAATGCAAAAGCGAATGCAGCAATAAATTAATTAATGAAGTCGATAATCCACGCGAGAGAAGTCATTATATTGTTGTGAGAGCCCAGGACGGTGACAAATATCGCGAGTGACACAGATGTATATCGCGACGTATCCGCGAGCAAAAACACGACGATCTACTTAGAGAACCTGCCTACACGACAATCATCTCCATTTCGTCGGTTATCGCCGACGATTCGCAATCATCAAAATGATTGCGACCGATTGCGCGATTGCGTTAGCGCGTGCGCTATGCGTTACCGAAACCGTCGTTATCTCCTGCCGCCATCGTTACCTCATGGTCGCTGCTATTATGTTGTGCCGATTGCACATGCACCGAAAGGTTACTATGTAATACATTGAAGTTGCGCGATTAGCATACGAATTCAATGCGTTTGTCTCGACGTTCTGTATATGTACGAATGAGGAGTTACATCGATCGCGTCGAGATAGCAGAAAATGTAAATGGCACTTGTAAAAATCGTTATGATGAATTAAAAATATTTTTAAAGTGATTTTAATTTTGTGTGATTACACATAACAATTTTATACGACTGTCTCTTATGAGACAGACTCTCTTTTATGCGTGTAACAACAAATTCTTTCTTTAACAAAGAATATATATGTACAGACGAAATAATTTTCATTATTTTAATTAATAATATAAGATTCAAGTTTTTAATTCAAATAAAAGTTATTAAATTAAATTCTATTTATTAGTTGGTATATATGATATAAAAACATCGACTTTGATGAATATGCAACATGACGCTCTTGCACACATTATCCTAGAAACATCTGCGAGATCATTTCCGTCGAGAAAGAAAAAGATGAAAAGGTCATCAAAAAGGTTTTTCCTCAAAAAGTTCCGCGTTTGAAACTGAAATATTAGTCAGCGTGGGAAATCGATCTCAAATTTCCATTGGCGTGCTCGACTCGCCCGAACATCAAAACGTTATCGACTAGGTAGAAAGAGTCAGGCAGGCAGTTCAAATTTCTCCTATTACTTCCACGCGGTGCTATCTATTTTCACCCGTTTTCTCCCTATTCACCGCGCGATTACATATGTGTGCGTGCATGTCATCGGCTCGATTTTGACCTATGACCACAGCGATAGCCTCGGCGGTGATAGCGGACCGGGTTCTCCCACTAGCTGACTTACGCGAATGTCAAAACGTCCGAGCACGTAGACGAGCTTCGGCAAGACTATCAATACCGGCCTGACATTGCCAGGCATCGATTATCGGGCGCCTCGTTGACCGACAATGATTATCGGTTCGTATAATATCGATTGCATATTGCAAAAAATAGAGAGAGCTTCCCCATGTTCCCATCTAATGACAGTTAGACACTGGCCTTAGTGCGCGAAAACAAAACGTAAAGATATTTCGAAAGGTATTCGGACAAAGCAAAATCTAAAACAAATATTATCAATAGATATAATATCTTTTGACGACATCTTTCTGTGCATTAGTGACGAATAAAATCATGAAACAAGTCTAATGTCAGTACATGTGTCGCAACAGGGGATTATTACTTTGTCGCCCTAATTCGTGTCAATTCTCTTGAACCGGGTCGCTCGTTAACGATGTGCGACTTGCGCGTTAAATTCGATGCGGCGCCCGTGATATTAACCTCACGTGAAAACAATATAGGTCATTTGAGCAATCGGATGTACTACTGCTCGGACTTTGAGTGGCGCATAAGAATTAACGTGGACGAATCAGAACGTGAGAAAACGAATATTGCACGAAATCAGTCATAAATATTAAACGAGTGAATAAAAAATAATTTGTATAAAAAATTCTTCTCACTTAAATGTACAGATAATTTTATTGTTTAGCAAAAGTGTCTACGTGGGAGAGGAATAAAGTTACCAATTTTTTATGCGTGGAAATAATTAGAGCGCAAGTCATTTTCTAGTCTTCATCGGGAAAAAAATCAAGAGAGACAATAGAACACGATGGTAACATCAAGGTTACTTAATTTCACAGTTGAGTAATATTAAAATACTAATACGCAAAGTGTTGTGTGAACCAAGTCGATCTCTTCCTCCCAGCGTATTTCGAGCGGTTCCACCGTTTCGGAGAAATTTAATTTTGTCTCTTTAATGACGAAAAACTTTTTTTTCCTACAAAAAAGAAAAGAGAAACAGCTGGGGATGTTTTGATGTTACACAAAGAGCGCATCATGTCGAATATAGTGCAAGAACCGTGCGTTTGGCGCACATCATTTTAGCCAATTGACGAAACGAGTCAGCGCGATCTCGGTGGGGATGACATAACGGTGTCGGCTATTCTTTTTCGTCTCATTTCAACTCCAGACCGCGGAGGTATTTTTCGCGATGACTGCTTTAGTTACTTAGATCTTTAAAAGATTATCTGTATGTAAAATGCAAATCAAACATTCTATTTTCTGAAAATTTAGTCAAATTTAATTCGAATTTAAAATTTGTATGATGTACATTTTAATATATTTTGCACATGCATTCAGCGCTTGGCATATATATATATATATATATAAAAGAGCTTGTATATTTGTATATTATCTCGAAAAAAATATAATATGATTTTCTCAAACAATATTGCATCTCTCGTTACTCTCATCAAGATGCTATTTTTGCACTCCCGACGAGATCTTCGCGATTCTTTTGCGAGTTTACACGAGTGCGACCGCGCCGTCTTCTCGGGCAACGTTATAACGAGCGCACGTCGTTGGGTGAATGACTCCTCGACGACAGGCGGTCGCTCATTAACGTGCGTGTATATCGCGAGACTTGCGGAGACTGACGACGCGGGGGACACACAGAGGTCTCCCTCCCTCTAATTGTCATCATTGAATTTCGCTGGCAGCACGTGCCGACGATTTACCTGCTGACCCGCTGACGCCGGCCGACCTTCCACCGTGTGCGCATCACCGACGGGATCTGATTTACTGTCGCGTGCCGGCTGCACGCGAGTGCAACTCCCGGAGTTAACGCGCCGGTGCGACCCAGGTCGACGTACTCCGCGATCAAGATTCACGTCGCGGAAAAACGTCGTGACGAATGTGCGTTTTTAAGCGCGGCTTTACGAGAAAAGAAATATATTAAAGCGGGATAAAAATATACGCGATATCAGTTAAATAATTAATCAGTAGACGCTGCGGTGATAGGAGAGATAACACAAATTGTTAACTTTTTGTTTAATTCTGAAATATGTATACAAAGATAGATGAGAAAGAGAGAGAGAAAGAGAGAAGGAAAAGAGAAGTAATTACGTGCGATAATGAGCTAAGGTTTGACATTTGTTTTTCTAAAGAATAAAATTTGTCAACGACAACAGCAATGTACACGTCGGTCTATCTATGCGTCGTTACGGATGCTTATCAAATCACTCTGTGGAAATTGCTATCAAAATAATTCATAATCTCAATTCTCAATATCTTCAAAAGAAATTTAATTGTAACCCTTCCACTGTGTTTATCGCAAGTGTTTTACTTATGTAAATGAAATCTTTGAAGCGTCTAGGATCTAATTTTCCAATATTTTGGAATTCTCATTAAATGCGCGGAATTGAAATCGGGATGCGGCTCGTGTCGATTAATGAACGTCGGAGCTAGAAAATCGGTTTTCTCGATTTCAGGTAAATGGAAATGGCGTTCTCTCCTTTGCCAGAGCTATGCAAAGGTTTTTCAATATTGCGTTTCCTCTTGACGATCCAGTCATCTCGCCTCTCTACACGCACGTCGACACTAGAGCCTCGGGAACAGTTTATTGGAGCGAAACCGATTCTCCCGAGATTCTTGCCAGAGCCGGAGGATTAGTTCGAAGCGCATTTAAGGACGCCATCGATTTCGTGCCGACGCACGTCTTTTTGGCCACCTGGGTGGACGTTGGTTATTACAATGAGCGAAAAGATAAGGCAGGTTATCTTTACGATCAATAAACTCATTTCGTGCTTCTTATTTTCTCGAATAAACAACATATCACAAAAGATTTGGTAATATCTCCAATAATTAATATCTAGAAATAAAACATTTTTTTTATTTTTATTGCCTTATCGTCAGAAGAAAAATAGAAAAGTGCAAGCAAACGCGCGCAAGCAAACGTCTTCGAACATTTGAATAACAGTCGCCGAGGCGTTTTTTCAGGTGAATACTTATCAAGTCGCTATATCATCCAACGGCACGCACTCCTTTGTCGAGCTTTTGTATCCGGAAAATGGCATACAGTGGATTCAGGGTGAATCGCATCCCAGCGGGCTTCCAGATGCCAAGGCGCAGGCTGGATTCATGAGCGAGGGCAAAATGTATACCCTAAAGGGTTCGGGCACGGACCAAATTCAGAATGTCGACAAGTGAGTAATGGAGAGTGCGAAGGTGGTGCCGGTTGTATTCGCATGCGACGTATTCATGGCGCCTTTGTAATTGTTTTCAGATGGTCGAATGTTAACAGGCCTGGCCAGTGGCTGTTCCAAGTCGGCCCCATTGAGGAAGGCGAAAATATCAAGATTCCCGATAATATCCAAGGTAATAAATAGGTTTAATACGATTGTACGTATAATTAATTTTAAAGACAAATGGTCTGCTTTATTAAAGAGAAAAATTAAAACATCTTTACTTTCTTTCTTTCTGCCTCGTTTTCGTCCGAATATAATTGAAAAATCGCGAGACTGATTCCGTTATTTTCCACATACGGCGTTAATCGAATTAATTGATACGCACTCGTTAGACACCATGACCATGCATCAAGCGGCCAGCTGCAGAACCGGCGCCACCACTTGCCACAGCAAAGCAATGTGCATCGATCACGAAATCGGATTCTGCTGCAGTTGCAAGCAGGGTTATTTCGGCAACGGGAAATCCTGCCAGCCAAACGGTAAGCTATTTATCAGCGGCAATTGTCGAAAACTCGTGCGCTCATTGCAAGATAAGCTCGAGCTAATGGCATGCAAACGCGACCTTTGAAGTGTTCTCGAAACCGGAATAAAGAAGGGAGGATCTCTCAGAGCACGTTTTTCCTCTGAACTTTCTGCGCGACGCTCCGTCTAACGCGGACAAAGGTACTGCAGAAGTCGTTGCAGGGCAAATAGATGCAGTAAGTAGCTGCGCTTTCTTGCCCGTGTTCTCTGATCTATTCATAGTTTACGAGACTGATTCTTACGACTTCCATGGTAACATCGTAAAGACGGAGCGAACATGAATACCCTGAACTGGATCGCGCGGCTCTTTGATGATCGCGTCGCTTGCATAAAAAAGTTGCTTTCGCCAATAATTCCTTTCTATAAAAAAAAAAAAAAAAAACAGTACCGTTTTCTCGAGAAGTACAGAATCCTGGAATTGTGCGTCCCCTTCAATGTTGTTTTGTTATCGATGCAAAAACGAATAACTAACATTATACGTATTTACCTCCCAAAAAAAGAATATTTAACACATATAAAATATGATTTTGATAACACAATTGTGAAGATATAAAAGTACATGGTGGTGGTAAAACTTTTTTTGAAAAATTCAATCTTTAGACGTGCCTCTTCGTGTTATTGGCCAAATATCCGGCACGCTCAACGGCGTGGAATTTCCCACAAAAGATCTTCAGTGCTACGTGCAAACCAAAGACGGGCGAACGTACACCGCTTTATCAAGGGTTCCCGAAGAAATTGGCGCTAGTTTCCAACTTCTGGGAAATTTAGGCGGCGTGATAGGCTGGTTATTTGCGAAGCCTATTAGCGACACTGAAAACGGATACGAACTCACAGGCAAGAAGCTCACGTACAATCTAATCAAAGTTTGCAAAACTATATCGTGTCTTGATTGCAATTTAGATATAAAAAATTATAAGTGTATGATAGCAAATTGTTAAGTTCCAGTTCCACGCAAACGTTCGTACAAAGTCATGTTATATAGGCGGCGTATTCAATCACACGGCGGAGCTGTCATTTCCGTCGACCGGCGACATAGTGACGATACGCAGCAATTATCTCGGATTGGACGTCTTTGGTCAGCTGAAGATGCAAGCGGAGATTTCGGGCACGGTGCCGAATCTGGAGAGAGACACTAAGGTGGATTACGGTGATTACGACGAGCTCTACACCCGCGCTCAGCCGGGAATGATACGCTCCCAAAGCGAGCATACGGTCAAAATCACGCGAGGAGGTGACGACGAGAGGGAGATCGCTTTCACTCTCGATCAGACGATCGGTTATCAAGAGTGTCCGTACGCTATCATCGATCCCGACGACGATACGACCAAACTGAAGTTCTTCAGAGGTATTACCAGTTACGAAGACACCGAAGGCATCATTCGATTTGCCGTCAACACCAAGATAACACCTCTCGAGGAAGAAGATCCGTGTATTCAAGGAAGAGAGACCTGCGGACCTCACAGCTCTTGCGTGGTCGACGGAGATAGTTTCAGATGTGTGTGTAACGCAGGGTGCGTATCTGCCGTCAGCTTTTTTCTCTTTCCCATTTTCATTTTTTTTGCCGTTTTAATTATAGTTTCTATGCAGAGGGTTTTTTTACACATAGAAAACAATATTTCAGAAGCTTCTTTATTATTATGCGAATAATATAGTTTTCGCGACACTTTTGTTTGCGATTTAAAAAAAAAAACGTTTTTATTTATCAATTTATGATTTTTTAATTGATCTTTGAATCGCGTTCAGTTTTAAAATGCAGACGCGTTGTGCCGTCACCCTTATTATATATTATTGAATAGCGATTACGTTAATTATAATCTATTTATTACATTATTGTGAGAAAGATACCAGTATCTATACGAAGAGAATGGCAATGCGGTTTGCGTGGATGTGAACGAGTGTACCGCCGGTAATCACATGTGTTCACCGGACGCTCAATGCATAAATCAAGAAGGCAGTCACACGTGCCAATGCAGACCTGGTTTTACAGGAGATGGTCGATACTGTGAAAGTGAGCTCGCATTGTTATATTTTCATCATAATAAATTCGTCTACGATTGATGTCTGGATACTAATTCGCAGTCGCGGTGTTATCGTGTAACGGTAACATCTCGCGAAGACCGATAAAGCCTTCGCTGCTGATAGCGATGAAAATAGTCTTAGCATCTGACAATATTTTTAGTGCGATATTCTCTACATTTGAAAATGGTTAATTTTCAATTTAAAAAAAAATTAAAAACTCAAAACTGTTAATTAAACACTTAAGTGGGTTAAAATTTATATCAATTCTATCAAATATTTATTAACAGTGTATTTAACACTATTTAATTCCACAACAAATTTGTTCTTGATAGGATTGCCGTCTTGCGAAGACACTCGCTGCGGAAATTACGAGCAATGTGCGATGATCGGAGGTGCACCCACGTGCATCTGCATGCCTGGGTTCGAAGACACGGAACAGGGTTGTTATCCTTCTCAACATGGTATGTTTTAAATATATAAAAATTTTGTAAAAAAGTCTGTCATGTGACACTTTGCTGATAAATGTGAAAACTGTGTATTTTTACAGCACCCTGCAACGAGGAGGATAACTGTTCGCCATACGGTATGTGCAGTTTCAACCCCAATACGAACAAGCACGCGTGCGTTTGCATGCCTGGTTATATCGGTGAGTAAAACGCTCAAGGATATTTCTCTTGCCTACTGTTAATAATATTTACGGAGAAAACAATCAAACACTTATTATGTGAAACAGCGTGTAAAAGTTCTAAAACACAAATATGTAAATAAAAAAATGCTTGTACATATCATTAAAATGTAACAAATAGTAAGTTTAATTGTTACAAGTTACCAGCGATATAAATGTTCATAAATGAGACTTCATATACGAGATTCATATATGAAAAATATTTTGACGATTTATAAAAGATCACATTCGTTAATTAACATTTTTTATCTCTAAGAAGTTTTTAGTATTGTAGTTACTTGTATTATTCAAGCAATCTTCTTTCACATAAGGTATTACGCGGCATACATTGCGATTTTTAATTTTGATAGGAATTTTGGGAGAAGCACTTTAGTAAATGGAATAATTAAATTGAGCGACGAATTGTGAACCGCAATTTGTCGCGTGTTACAACGACGAGTGATGCCGTCGCGTGAAACGCGCAACGAAACCGCACCGCAATTTGTAAAGTGTTTTCTGCTCGTTATTCACATATGTGATTATTTACAGGCGATGGGTACACGTGTTACTCCGAGTCCGATGCCACCACAACAGACGAACCGCCGCGACCACAGTGCCTGATTGGGGTATGTTGGTGTCCGACTGGTTGGGAATTCCACAGCAATGCATGCGTCAGGCAAGAGGGAGAGTACACGACGGTTGACTACAACCGAGACTGTAAGTCGCATGAGAAATAAATCCCGTAATCGATAAATCGTACCACGACTTCTCGTGCAAGTTTCGCGAAGCTTGACAGAGAGAGAGAGAGAGAAAGAGTTTTGTTCGCAAAAAACAAACACGATCAATTTCTCTTTGAATGTGAATTATAATATGCATGCGGCATGTAATTGTACAGAAAAATTATTTCGAACACTAGTAATTACATACGATCGCACGATAATAATTAATTTAATACATTCAGTGACTTTTATGTCTATTAATCCGACAATAGCTATTCAACAGTTAAATGACACAAGATTTTACTGCTCTTTATTTGATTTTGTGTTCCTGCAGTTTTCTTTTTATCTCTGACAAAAGCTGCACCAGCTTAATAGACGTTAATAGTTACATACGTCGTGTGTTGTGGTTTTCTCGTTGAAGAGAGCATCACATCTGATGCATGTTTTTTCCGAGAATTCTTTGATTAAAAGCCGGACAAAGACGTTTAAGCTTTTTAATTTAAAACGAAAGCAAATTGAGTAACAAACAAATTGCTCTCGAAACAAATATTGCACGCTAATGAAATAACAAGATTGAATCTACGCGACGCGAGGATAAAATCAGTGTATGTAATGTAGGCGATTGAGATTATGATCATTAACGGTACGCGACGAACATCGTTCGTCGATGCATCATGCGTTTTAGTATCAGCACGTCCGCTACCGGAATGCTTCGACGACGTCTGCATATGTCCTCTGGGATACAATTACGACCATTTTGGATTACGAATTTGCGTTCCGCTACCAGGATACCGCCACGACACGAAGGGTCCATCAGGATCTAACCGTACGGGATGCACTCACCGCTTGGCTTTAAGCTATTTAAGTTCATTAATAAACATTCAAACGTTTTGCATATCATCCTCTTTAACGAGTTGCAATAACAGTGCCACATACGCACGCGACTGTTTTAATTTCATCATCGCTCGCAATACATTTCATCATTTTCATTCTGTAATTAATGAAAACATCGGCCGAAACTCGCGAATTCCCAACTGCGCGATACCAGAGAAATAACAATTTTTGTTTTATAACAACGCGCGTCAACGAAAAATTGTCGACAATTTAATAAAATGTGTTAAAGTAATATTCTTGTTTTTCGTAACTCGAATGCGCGCACGTATGAATTCGCGAGAGCGAGCTCACATATAACTCTTATTTTTTCGGGACGTAGTGCAAATAAGAAAGAAGTTGGTATTTCCCGTAAATAAGTATGTACTTAAAGTTTTGCCATCTTCCCCAAGTCCTAAACTTATTTTCCAGAAACTTACACGAAGCGCGATCTTTCGGTAAATATCACGCGATGGAAGATTATGTCGCGAAATTGGAAAATGTATTGAAAATGTATGTAGTCTCTGTAGAATATGTAATTCTCTTTCAACTAATATTTGTGTTGCAAGTAATGTAAATATTGTGTCTTCTAATATTTCATGTACGAGCGAAGTAACTCGAGTATCTCCGGACAAATATTTATTTCTCTCAAGAAATGTTTCCAAAGTTTACATGTGAAACGTGATGTTTCAAATTATGCACTAAAGTAAATTCGATGTATCTTGACGATCTTGGGAAAACTAGTGTGTGCTAACTGTTATCTTTTCTGTGAAATATTTTCTCTCGGAATTTTTATCTTGTGCATGTATTCAATATATTTTTCATATTAGTATTTCACGAAATGCTCATGTAATGCCTAAAGTTGTCGATATACATTTGTTGACATATCAGATGCTTTTTCGTCATATCGGAAGAAAATATTCGATAACTACTTCATGGCTCTTTTCATTGAACAAAATCGCGAAATTCTTCTTCGCCGCAGTCTGTTAAATTTTAGCGGTCTCGCTATCGGGGCAGCCAGCTATCGTCGTCGCTTGCCAAGCAATATATCATAATCGCATACACGCTTATGTCCAGTATCTTGCAACGTGGTGAACAGGTGTCATCCCTACGCTCAGTGCATCTACGTGACGAGCACCAGCGATTACGAATGCCGCTGCAACCCGGGCTACGAAGGCGACGGTATGGAATGCACCAAGACAGGTACGAGAAAATGCATCTTGCATCTTCACTTATTGTTAGCCACGCGACAATCAATAAGGATATACCGAAGAGCGTATATGTTATTCTACGACAATGTATCATTGTAACATTTTTGCAAATGTAAAGTTGACACGTAATTCATTCAAAATCTTTCGGCAAAATTCACTATTTTTAAAATGTTTTTTCACATATAATTATATAGTTTTTCTTGAAGAAAAAGTCTCTAAGAGGAGTGTAAAGGTAATGTCGAGACGATGATGCAATTCAGTGCTTCTTCTTCGCGCAGAAGTATCCTGCTTGGACGTGGACATCTGCGACCCGAACGCGTCTTGTCAGCACGAGGAGCCGCTTGCAAAGTGCGTGTGCAATCCAGGATACGAGGGCGAAGGAACAACATGCAGTCCCATCGGTGCTTTTATCAATTTTTTTAAGTCTTTTTTTTGTTTCACGCGATTGCGAGCATGTGGCACGACGCATCTCGGAATGCCAATACGCGATTTCTTCTCTTCGATCAGTGATCCCCCATTGCGCATACATATTGCCTTCTTTGCATTTCGCATTAGCATACAAATCGAGAGAAGCCACGGTCACAGGGCTTCCAGATTTTTGTTCCTAGTTCGGCTATAGTAATTACTTGAAATGATATTCGTATCGTTCATTCTTACACGCGCGGTAAAACCCAGACAGGAGTGTGCACGATCTAACTCTTGTTTGCGTTCCAGATGAGTGCAACGACAATTCTGACTGCGAGGAGAACGAACGTTGCACCTATCATCCCATGAGCTCGCGTTACGAATGCACCTGTAATCCCGGTTATAGCACGGTGGACGATCGATGCGTGCTGTCCGATTGCTCGACGAATCCTTCTCAGTGCCACGTGAACGCGCAATGCGTGTCATCCGGCGACGGTGGCTACAAATGTGTCTGCATAAGCGGCTATCACGGCGACGGTATGCGCCAGTGCGTGGAGGACCATATCGGATGCAACGTTTTGAATAACTGCGGCCGAAACGCAGTCTGCGGATACAATCAGACGTCCGCGAATTTCGCGTGCATTTGCCAACCGGTGCGTACAGACGATTCCGTACTTGAATTTGCCACGTACAATACATACAACACACATTGCATTAACAACATAGCTTGATTTTAAATATTAAAATGGAAAATTCAGCAGATTCTCTACTGACGTTAACAAAGTTTTTCCGAAAATACAATTTGTTCAACTAAAACTAACTTTTCCCAAGTTGGAAATATGTGGTTTCGGTAATTAAATGCGCTGCGATTCTCTTGTGTAATTTACGATGTAATTTTGGTGGCCTCCTAGGGTTACTACGGAGACGGTTTCACGTGTCTTCCGCATACCTCATGCAGACACGACCCGAATCTCTGTTCTTTGGACGCAACGTGCGTGGCGGCCGGCGACAATCAGTTCGCTTGCGTTTGCAACGAGGGTTACGTAGGCGATGGGATAAGCTGCAAACCCCGACCTAGACACGATTCCAATTTTTTGCTGGTGAATCAAGGAATGGCTACGCATCGAATACCATTTATGCCCACGCAACAGAATCCAGGAAATCCGATTTACATAGATTACACGCAAATGGCGATCGCCCTAGATATCGATTGCCTCGCCGGCAAAGCTTACTCCAGCGACATTACTGGTAAATTGCTCGTTTTCAGACGAGATTATTTATTCCGACTTCGTCGATGTATCTATATTTTTTCAATGTCAAGTATATATATTGTATAAATACTTGACATTGAAAATTATCTCGTTTCTCCGAGTTATTTTGCAGTACAACAACAGTTTAGACAACTTTAATTGACAAGAACACATCGATTAATTTGTTCACTAATTATTAATAGATATATTGAAAAGAGCTATTACTAATTGCAAGATAAAAACGCAATTTATCTTGCAGGCAATAGGATAGTCGAACTATCTTATAATGGATCGATGGCACAGACATTTATTCCGAAAGTTAGCAGTCCCGAGGGAATGTCGATTGATTGGGTCTCGAGGAATATCTTCTGGACCGATTCAGGGAAGACGACCGTCGAGGTTGCTAGTCTTGTGACAAAGAAACGCAAAGTTCTAGTTTCCGACGGACTGGTCAATCCGAGGGGAATAGCTGTTCATCCATATCGGGGGTAAAGACGCCAGAGTGGAGAAAATCTATTTGCAAAACTTTTCAGTTCTTTGTGTACTTCCTCTTCTGCAGCTTACTGCAATCATTCTTAGATGCGCTATTTGCGCAACTAAAATAAGAGCGGTGTAGTTTCCTCAATCCAATCATTATTGCAAAGTATATTGATAATCCTTTAATTTTCTAGCTTTCTTACAAATTTGCAAATAATTTTAAACTGATTTTTAAACGTCAGAAAACGCTAATTTTTAATTTATGTTATTAAAAGTTTTTCTTCTTTTCTTTCTGTTCGAATTACTACAATAGATATGTTTTTTATAACACTAATAACATTTTCGATATCGTTTTTTATTCAGGAAAATATTTTGGTCCGACTGGAATCGCGCTTCTCCCAAATTAGAATGGGCTAACGAAGATGGTACTGACCGAGCAATCTTCCTTCAGGGTGATTACGTCAAGCTACCAAATTCATTAAGTATTGATTGGTCGACGGATGAGCTCTGCTGGGCCGACGCCGGGACGTTCACGATAAGTAAATATAGATTTTAATCAGTGAGCGCGTCGAAATATTATTCATTAATCTTGAGCGCAAAAATGTCGGGATACGTTTTATTGCCGCTCTGCTTGCTCGCTCTTGACAACAAATGATCTCTTGTGTTCTTAGGCTGTGTCGAAATAGACAACAAGGAAGTTAACGTCGTCGCTAATGAGCTTACTTATCCGTTTGGCTTGGCAATCTCTCAGAATTATTATTACTGGACCGATTGGAAAACGTAAGACGATAAAGCATTCGCGAAAACTCGAAACAACAGCTTGAAAAACACGAAAGTTTTTTTTTATATTACACTCGTTGCAGACACAAGATCGAAGTTAGCATGAAAACCAATGGCGAAAGACGCAAGCCGTTGTCTATTCCACCAGGTGGAAGCGGAAAATTATACGGCATTGCGGTCGTTCCTGAGTCATGCCCGAGGGGTAAGTTTCATCTCCATAAATATTTCTCAAAATATACATATTTTGAGAAACAAAGTAATTTCGATTCACCGCGTTGGCGAGGTCGAAGTTAACGAGACTCCGCAGACTCCCACCTCTCTTTAAAGATAAATTCTTTAGAAGATGAGAATTTAATATCGTCGAAGAAACTTGGTAAATATTTACAACCACCATTTATTCGTAGTGAGTAACGTGTGCCAGTACGAAAACGGAAGATGCAGCGCGGATCAACTTTGTCTACCGGACGGTCAGGGCGGCAGGACGTGTGCATGCGCGGACGACGCAAAAGATCCTTGCACCGACTCCCGTTAGCCGTCTTAAAAAAAAAAAAAAAAACAACAACGCAAAGTTCCGCCTGCCCCGTTCAGCGTTACAATAGAAGATAAGTCTCGCACTGGCGCTCATGTTGAGCTAAACTCAAGTAACCACTAGATCAAGTGTAAATTATAATATTTTTCTTAATATTAATTAGCTATCGTCAACGTTCTCAAGTAACATTTACTTTTGTATCTATTAGCCGCGATGCGTCAAACAAGCTGTACTCGGCTTTATTTAATAAAAAGTAAAAGAAACAGCGAGAACAATGTTCTTTTATTTCAATACAATCGATCTTTTTTCTCTCTGTCAAATTTCTCTCCACGGTACTTTATTGTGTGCGCATATAACGTTCAGATACCTATATTTCTATCATTTACGAGAAAGCACAAAAAAAATTGGATGTACAATTTTTTCTTCGACAGATTGGTTGTATGAAATTAAGTCGGTTTTTATCTGATTTCGAAAATTCACAAACGATAACAGATTAGTACGCTATTATTCTTTCGTAGAATGGCAATTGAAACCCAGGTTTAGTCTCCAGCAACAGAAAGAAGATACATTTACTATTTTAACGCGAGATCTTGTGGGACGAAGAATGTTTCCTTCGACACTTTCAACATAGGATACTTTCATGCGAAACACTTCTTTTGAGAACGCGATATTTAATCGATCTCGGAAAATTCCGAAGGACAATACGAAGAAGAATGAAGAAATAACGGGTAAAGAAACGGCGGTCTCAAAAATCGACAAAGAACCTGGTGCTATCCAACGGATTCGCACAGAGCGACAAGAATCTCTGGGAAATACGTCCCGGAAGACTCTCCTACGTCTCTCTTTCTGGTCGTTTCGCAATAGCAGTAGAATTCTGGAAATAGAAGGTAGTCGTACACGAACAACTATCTTTCCTTCTCATCGCTTTATTTTTTTACGCGAAACAGACAAAATTATTTTATTTTTACATCTCTGCGCTTTGATCGTATGTACTTCGATCAAATACGTACAATTTATGATGTAATATTAGTATTAAGACAATAATATAATATTTTGTCGATTTTGTACAATTTCAATGTAAAACTAATGAAAGAAATCGTAATTGTGTCCTCGAATAAGATAAGTTTGTTCCGTGAAAAGAAGCTACTAACTTTGAACGCAACACAATGTGTATGTCGCTTTTGTTACGCTTGCTTGCGCATGCTCTCACAAAACAATATATTAGATACAGGAGACAAATAACCCAACTCCATACCTGTTTTTCAGCGATGCGAGCACCACAGTATATAAATTAAACTCCGAACTAACTTAGAATAGTTGAATGTTAATTTGCAGTTCGTTGTGGAGACACTCGTACGCAGATATTATACAATGAAATTAAATTTCATTAAATTTATATATTCATAAATTACTTTACATATAATTATTACATTTTAAAACTCTTTTTAAGCAGTAATAATATCTGTTGTTCTCACAAAATGTTATGTAATTTTATAAAATTCTAAATAATATACGAATATTGAAAAGAAATATCAAAGATACAATTAATTATATTCTCTTAGAAGTTCATAAGTATTTAAATGCGTTTAAATATTTGATGTCTGAGTTATCAAACAATTTAATTTTAGTAAAACGACAAAATAGCTTTTTTTTTAAAAAAAAGACCGAATTGATCATCGATGCACGCAACCGCAGTTTGCAATTTACGTAAATAAGCATCGCGTTTAGTAAACGGCAAGCGGTGAATGTCTGGGTGAATTGGAAAAAGCTGACCGAAGTCTGGCGTCGACAGGTGCTCGATCAGACCGTCGTGCGATAGGTTTTCAATAAGAATACCCGTCCTGGGGATGTAATACCCGGTCCATACGCAAATGTTTTGCCACCAGATTATTACTATATCTCAATCCCTGTTGTTGACATAAACGCAAGAAGTTTCAAAGTCCATTTTGTCGTGTTTATCATTAAAACAATACTCTTCATAATGTATTTATTTGTAATCGAGTAAGTATACATATTATACAATACGCAGTAGAAACTATTTTGGATTTTGAGCCTTCTGTAATTACTGCCTAACATTAAAATAAAAAAAAAAAAAGATTTTTGAAACTAATTAAAAAGAAATTGTTGTGCGGTATATTTAGATTCTTCGTAGATTGATTAAGATTCCATTTTTCTTTCGACAAACTTTCATTTACCGCGAGATAACTAAGTCGCAAACTTTCATCAAGAAGTTGTGGATAACAATTATCATAATACATAGTTAGAATGACCTGCCAAAGTTCGTTATAACGGGATGAAGAGGTTTGTCATGAGTTATTAATTTCTCTTCTATCATATAATATCACACAAAATTGATATTTTTATAATTAAAGCTTTCAACGTTCACATCTCTTATTGATAATTTCGATTTCATGCCTTATCTGTGTGGTTTCTTTAGCAAACTTAAAAATTGAGAAAAATTCATGGTTTTGTGAGGTTTTCTTGTCTTTCTTATAAATCCTACTCTTTTATTTACCTGAACATTCTGCCAGTGTTTGTGAACTTACATTTCCTTTGCTTTCTTCATTATGAATAATGCATAGCAAAGAGATATAAAATCAGATCGTTTGTTATTTCATTAAGATATTACAAAGAAAACAATGAGAAAAGCTTGAAATACTCGTTTTTTATATCATAAATTCAAGGAAACTTTGTTGAACAGTAATATTTCTAGTTTATTGTTCTGATAAAACAGGCACTAACATATTTTGTGTCAAATAGCTGAAGTTAATTAACATTAATACGGTTTTACTTGCTCTTAAACTATTAGATTATCCAATATTCTACAACACGTACTTATATGTTGTTTAAAACACAAAAAACATATCTTTTTAACACAATTGGCGAGAAAGAAAAAGTAATTATCGTGAACGCTCTTAGTTTGGGGGTGGATTTTGCAGAAATTTCGCACGAAAAGTGTAGCCTCGAGAGGATAATGCGACGCCGATTGGCGCAACGGAGACGGCGCCGGGAAAGCGGCGTGAGCAAGACAGTAGAAACGGCTCCCGGAGTGCAGATCACGGCTAGTAGTCAGTCGGCAGTCGGAGTCCGCGCGCGACGCATCGTGCAGTAGTAGAGTTGTACTACTTGGCCGGCGCGAGACGGGGCGACACATTTGACTCCGTGTGGTCGCGCGAAACTGAAGCACGTGCGTGCATACGTGCCTCTTTCGTGTTGTTACAGCGGCAGTGAAAAGTGCGTGTTTTTCATCCGAACGCACATTGCTCTTGCCGTCGAAGAGTAAGCGAACTCGGAGCGATTGTCGAGCGAGCTTGTTCGGGAATACGCGAAAGACGAGAATCCGTTTCGATCGAGAGAGAAAGAGAAAAACCACACGTTATATCCACTTGTACGAAAATCGCGCGAAACGTGCTCGTGATCGGTCGAACACACGTGAGTTACATATTCCGAACATACGCTGGCGGTGATGGCGATTTGGATCCGATGCGTTTGTGGCCCGCGTGACAAAAATATCCGCGAAAAATCTCGGCAACTCGCCAAGCGGCCTCGAGAGCTGCTTTTCTCTCTACCGAAGTAATTTTGATAAGATAATCACAAAATGCACAGCAGTATGTAGCGCGTCAACGAATGCAGTGCCCAACGCGAATCGCATTTCACATTCTTTCACCGCACGAATGAATGTCGAATAATCCGCAAATTTTTCGGGATTTCTGCATCGCCGAATCGACGCACGTGCAACGCGATCCTCGATTGAAATTCTGTTTTACGGGAGAGCGAATTTCGTCGTGAGCACAACGGCGGAAAGGCGTCTTCTGCGGTTGCCGTTTATGGAGATTTCTCGAGAATAATCTGTTCGAACGCGCGGACCACAGCGGTCTCGTATGCACAGTTATTCCTGAAGGACGTTTGCAAAGATTGTGCCTCGCTTTTGCGAAGAATTGCAAACCGAAACGGAATACGTGCAGAGCAGAGAAACGTCAAGTATTCCAGGCACGCGTGTGCGACAGCGAAAACTCGTTCACCCGATCATTTCTTCATTCTTCGGGATTTTTCGCAATTGCATAAATCCGAATCTTTCGAAACGTGACGCACGTCGGATTTTAAGAATTTTTCCGATTTAAAATATTTTCGTCATATTAATTTAGTCCAACCGCATTATTATTCAATGCGAGCGAGGATGTACATACAGCACGAGTTAAGATGCTTGCAATATGTAAACTTTGGCAATTGTTAATTCCGCTGCATATTAATACGTATTTTGATAGGGAAAAGCAACGTTTCTCATAAGCAAATAAATAGCGGAAATTCCGAATGAGAGAGAAATTCAAACATCCGCGTATCTGATATCACGCTTTTCTTTAAACAAATTTTGTCACGCGTAGACGGATTTGAACGATTGTTTTCCACGTTTTCGCAAGGAAAATCTAAAAAAATACGAAAGTTGATACGCGTCAAAATACGAATATTTTCTGAAAAAAAACACTAGCAAGTTTTTGACGTGCAGTGCGGAATGCAAAACAGTTCTTTCGCGCGTGTGTGTTCGAAATATTTTCGAACAAACGATGAGAATGACAAACGATGTTGTAGAACAAAATTCGTAGAAAATGTAATCGCGTGTGATTTCAAATGTAATTTGAACAAACATTTTACGAGAGACGTATATGTGTATGTGTGTGTCACGCATATAAATAATTCAAAGAGATCTCACGTGTATGACGACGCTCAGAGAGAAAACTGTTCGAATTATTTGCAAAGGTCGCGATGTTATAAAAGAAGTTTTGAAAAAGTAGATTTGTTTTTATCGAATGTTCCTTTGCGCAAAAATTCTGAATATTCAACGAAAAACAGAACAAAGAATCTCCGAATGTGACTAAAAATGCGAAAAAATCTTTTGCAATATCTCCTAGTACGAACTTTGTAAAATGGAAAATCGGTGAGAATTTTTTATTCCAACAAATTAAGAGCATTTGAATCTTCAGTTCTCTCATCGGATAATTTTCCATGTAGAAAAATTGCGTCGTGTGGAAGGACAACATGAGGATTAAAAGCAGAATCGTGTAGAATATATAATTTACACGTGTGGAATCGTAAAAAATATATAACTAGAGTATATATGTAACTCTTTTACAGAATATTTATAACTTTTTAAGAATTCTTTTTAAAACTAGAAAGTAAATCTATCCCTCTGTAATGGAATTCACAACAAAGAGAAACTCGATTTAAATAATTGATCTCACGACACAATGGATAAAGGTCTCGGGGAAAAGCTTATACCCGTGACACTTCACGGCGTGAAACGGCGCCGCTGCGCCGCCGCCGAGTGTCGCGCGATTTTTACGTTCGCTCTGTTGACGCTACGGCGTGAACTAAACGACCGTTTTTATTCTCCTATAGAGAAAAAGCGGATTCGCGTTAAGAGAGAAAATGAACGGGCGCAATATACAGAAGCACGGCACGGGCGTGTAGGAAATCTCAAGTAGCAGCTTGACGAGAGTTTGCTTGACGAGAAGTACATGTTCGCGTATAATCCGGCAAAATTACGAAACGTCGCGAAACGTTATCAGCTTGTTCCGATTCGTTAACCTGGTAAATCCATTAGACAAGCCTCCTGTAATTCCCCAAGTTGGGTCGGCGCGTTTCGTTCGATCGTCGTCTTTTTAGACAGCGTCTCGACGAGACGATGTAATTTGATTATTTTCGCATGGAATTTTCACATCTATTCGCGAATGCAACTCGCGGTAATCTTAGCAATACGAAGCCTTTCGCGCAGCACATATTTACATCGCATATGTACACGTCGACGAATCGTTGTACGTGTCGTTTGCTTACACTTCTACGGATATGTAATATACGACAGCTTTACTCGATTGCTCGTTATGCTCAAAGTATCTCCGCGCTCTTCCACTGGTATGACATGTGGTATGACACAATTTTTTTTTCATACAAACGTATTACCAAATATATCCAAGTCAGTAACTAGTAGATTGGAACATGCGTGTAATTATAAAAACAAAGTTTTATAAGAAAACACAGGACAACATATAAATTTCCTCGCGCGAATACTTTTATATAAAAGTTAAATTTTTCTAATCTCTCCCGTGTGCGGGAAGAGAAAGATTCTTCACGAGAATAGACAATAGAAATTGGTTAACTTTCGAAGAAGAAAGACTTATCGGTTTTCAATTTAAGCATCGCCGCTTTAGTTCTTCAGCAATTGTCGCGCAATAAGTTTACTGCGACTGACAGTGCGGTGCGCGCACATGTGTAACACATATATTCAGGTATACAGGGATTGTGTACATCCTCGCACATATATATATGTATATACGCATGCAAGACTCTTAGTCCGCCTCTGGTGTTACGTCTTTTTTTTTTTTTTTCGAAACCCTTTCAACGACAGGGCATTTCCCGAAGCGATTGTTACGCGTTATATTCATCGCTAGATACTATCCAGAAAGTGTCAAGTTATATTTCACTTGTAAATTATTTTTTCCGCGAGTCTCTCTATCTTTCGGCACCTCGTCCATCCGTTCGTCTGTTTGTCCTTATCTGCGCTGTCTGTTCTCTCTTCCTCTTTCTCTCTTTTTTTTTTGTTTTTTGGCAAACGCGCCCCCCTAAAATATTTATGTGCATAGATACCAGGCATCGAGCGCGACCCAATCGCAGCCACCGCACGCGAGAGCGCCGCCGGCCGATTAATATCGGGCCACCTGGCCAAATCGCGTTTCCATCACATGACAAAAAAAAAACACACGGGAAAAAGTCGTCATTTTGGGAGCGCGCGCCGGGAGCGTTTCGCGCGATCGCTATACTTGCTGTGAACCGGGGCTCGGCGTTCAATTCCCACGAATTTCAGGAATCGCGTCGTTGTGAGAAATTAATCGGGCGAGAGTGTGTGCGGCTCGTTTTTTTTTTTTTTTTTTTTTTTTTTGAATGCCGGAACTTTGCCGGTTTTGTTGAGTACCGACGGCGAAACAGCCGGGAAGCGCCGAGTGCGCAGCTGAAGTGTTTTTTCGCTCCGAGGAGAGTGCTAAGTGGTAAAAGTCCGTGTGCGCGCGGACAAACTGGATAAGCAGTGCGTGTACGCCCACGTGGAAGCCCGGCAGAACGTTAAATGAATGTTGTTGCGGCGGGCGTTGGCGACCGCGACGGGAAAATTGAGGGGGCACGGCACACGCAGGATCGCTCGATTTAAATTCATAGATGTACGAGCGGACGGGCCCACAATGGTGGCTCGGCTCCCGCAACAAGTTCTGCTGCTATTTGTACTCGGTAAGTGAAGAACAGGTCGCGCGAGCGCCTAAACGAATATGTTACCGGATAATCGCGCATGCATCGACAATATTGAATTCCGAGAAAATGAGAGAAGTTTATAATGTTTGAGATTTTTTAATAAAAATCGATATAACGACTTTGGCAAAAAAAAAGGAAAATAAAACGAGCAAAAAAAGGAATTCTATTTTTTGTTCGTTATGTTGTATAATTTATAGAAATTAAAAGAGTGCTACAAAATATACCTAAATATAATTCATAGATATATTTTTGTGTGTTATTCTATAAATTGTTATCTACAATTAAAAAAAAAGCAATTTTCACTCTATCGTTTCGATTCCAAAGACAATTTGTATTAATTGATAACATACAACACACAACATTGTAGATATATAAACGTTTGAAAAGTTTAAGTTCAAATATACAATTGTAAACATTATATGATACAATCATCTTATTCCTGCGTGTGTGTGTCTATAGAACTTTATTATTCTTTGAAATTTCACTTACGCTACCTTCAAAATAAACGGGTCACATATACTTTATATTTAGGTACTGGCCAAGTTATAAGCGACCATGTGTTCGCACGCGTGTGGAAGGAAAACGTATATAGCGTCAGCTAATTTAACGTTTTCATCGGAATCTTTTTTTCTTTGGCGATGCCAAGGATCCACGCGTATCGAATTACGACGTTGCAACATTCCGCAGATTTGTCTAATTATGGATGCGGACGTTTCATAAAAGAACGTTAGACGAAGTTATTCATTTTTTTTTTTTTATTTAATGACATACTTGGCGCGCTGTTTAATTTCACATTTTTTCTTTATATGAGCAATCGCCGAGATGAAAAAACTCGAGTACAGTCAAGAAGATAAAACCGAAAGTCTCTTACGTTCTTATTTAATCACGGCGACATTTACACGCGTGCTTTCATCAAGTGATGAAGGCGAGTCGAGTTTAGTTTCACGTAAAACACAGAACACGATCTCGAAACGTCTTATCCCGTTTCACTTTATCGCGCTCTATCTATTCTCGAGCTTGCCTCGATGGGAAACGCAACGCCGAACAACGTCGTTACGCAATGCGGTGGCTATACCGGACGTCGAGGTTTTTGTTCGATCCGGATTCGAATCCGGACTTAAGAAGGATACGTTCGGCTAATCCACCTCGAAGACGGTATAGTCGAGAGTGAGAAGTGGAAGTTTAATTAAGCCAGATTACAGAGACCGAAATGAATAAAGTTTCGTCAAAGAGGATCACGAAAGGAGCCTCTGAGAAAAGATTCATCTTGGTTAAAGTACGATCAAGTGGCGTGACAGCTATGAATAAATGAGACAGCGTCGTTTTTACATATACATGTGCATAAAACGTGTAATATGTGTATTGATTGCTAATTAGTAATTAGTGATCGCCGATTCCTTTTTTGAAAACGGAACAGCATTAATAAATCCTTTATGAATGTGGATTACAACGCGAAGCAGTTTAAAGATTGATATTCCAGCACTATCGTAACAATTAAAAACCATTTCGCTCAATAAAAAACTGAGGATCAATAATTGATCAGAATTTATTTCACGTAATAAATTACACGAGAAATTTTTAATTGTTCAAAACAAAGTTTCCACATACTTAGTTAAATTGTTTTGAATTTTATTGGAACCGAGAGAGAAAGAAAATATCTATACGGGAATATTTTCATAACGTAAAGCGATTGTACTAAAAGCCAGACAAATATGCTATTTTCTTAATTAAACATACGTTTGTGTAACATTTTCAGCCAGCATGAGCACAGCAAACATTTCAGTTGTTCTTTTTCGCAATTACATTTAATTTTTAAACAAAAAATATAGAACTTTTGTAATTTCGGCAGACAGCAATATGTTTCGGTTTACATGTTAAAAAATTCCGTTCAATTTCGAATTCCGTTCGAATCGATTCACATATATCCGTTCGCGCACGTACATACGTACGGTATTTTTTTCACGCGTTAGATCGATACACAAACGCTAATAGAGAGACCCGGCGTCGATCACGTAGCGTAGCGCGTCAGGTACTACCAGTTGCATCGTTAATTCACAGAGCTGCGTTCCGCGGGAATTTGCCGCAGCACACGATCGCATCGACTTTACACAGTCCACTTTGCAAATTTTCTTTCGCTCAACAAGATTCAATCAGTCGGACAAACAATATCATTTCGTCGCTTGTCCGACTTAATTCGTCTCAAAACAATTGAAAGCCATGTCGAAAATTGTCGTTATGACCGATAATTGAGTCCACATGGACGTGTTGAAATTGGAATATAAAAACTGCACGTGTTACTTTTGAATGTAAACGATACTCGCAAACGATTGCAAGCACAATCACCCGAAAATATGGAGACACAAAATTTATAAAGTTTGTCGGCGTTGAGATAACGTTTTTTTTTTTCCTACAACGTTTGATATTGTTGTTTCGCTGAAAACGCTTTTCTCTACGAAAAAGTTTACATCAAACTTTCTAGAAAAAAAGAAACTTTATCAAGTTTCTTTTTTATCGAAATTACATGGAACTTATCGATAAAACTGATTAAAGTGTGAAAACGACAGATAAAGCAGATTAAAAAAAAAATCAAATTTTCTGTGATGAAAACAAATCAGCACCATTTAACATCATCATACTCCTCACGTGTCTTGTGAATATAAATTATCAGAATGTTGCGAGACATATTAATGAAGCTTTTATCGTGGGTATCGGTGCTTCGCGATACACGATACATTGCTGATTCGCAGCTACCATTCAGTCAATTGCCGATTTGCTGCACTATTTTTGCAATTTCAATCGAACGATTAACATCGCGCGCCCAATCCGACAATTAAACGTCGCTTAATATACAGTTATAGGTACAGTTTTGGATTAGCATCGGGAACGCGAGTTATTTAAGTGTTGTCGGATAAAAATTATTGATTTTCTTGCTAGAGTGATTTTTAATGGATGGAAAAACACAAATCAGCAAAACAACATGTGCTACACGCAGTAAGTCCATTAACGACATTGGCACGCGTTGCTGTATCGCATCGTAGATTGCACTCTCCTCGATACTGTTACATTGCCAACGGCATGCAGTGTAACACAATGAGATACTCGTCAAGCTGTACAACATTTGTCGTTCGCACTCATGTCAATTTCGCGAAATTTCCGATTAATATTGTAACCTCGCGCTGCTTCGAGTTAAGGGCGCAATTATTGCTAATTAATTATATCGTATACTATGATTAATTCATTTGCTCAGATAATTGAATCTTTGTCTCCTCTATTTGTTAATTAATCCACGAATGTCATTGTTACGTTTGAATGTTTGTCAGAGAGTAAGCCTTTGTTTGAATAATTTACAACGTGTCTTATTAAATTTACTGAAAAAAAAATACAATGCTGTGAAAACCACGACACTAATTGTAATAGAATATCGAGAAACACATTGTAATATTACGAAAGCAAAGTTTAGAGAGAGAGAGAGAGAGAGAAGATGGTCTTGAGAATTTAAAAAGATTTAATCTAGGAAACATAAAGTAAATTTTATCGTAAGAACGTTTTTTTCAGCTTTATGTTGATTACGAAGATTTTTAACTGCCAGTCTTTTGTGAGCTTGCATAAACATATTACATTCGGTATTATCTCGGTTTATCATTTTTATGTTTAAAAAGAATGCATGAGATAGAGGTCTCGTAGATAGATATAATGCAATATCAAATCTCCATTCGTGGAGGGAAAAAAATTCAATTTACATTCGCAAACAACGATGAATGGTTGATACATCTGTCATCGTATTCAAATTTTTCTTCCTCTCTCCCGTGTTTCCTTCTTCGGAAAACAAGTGCAACTTCGCGCAAAGTTTGCTCTGCGGGCGTATCTGTTCTATTCCGGCGGAGTAACAGGATCTTCTTCTCTCTTTCCATCTTTTTTCATTTTTTAACATTTTCAAAAATTTCTCAATTAAATTCCGTTATCACGTATATACTCCTTAGACAGTGTCATCGATCATAATTTCTATGGAAAAAAAGAAAAAAATGGTATTTCTCGGCTTGGATATAAATTTCTATATTAATGTCGAAAATATTCTCAAATGCGTTATCGTTGTTACATATGCGAAACATAAGTAATACAAGTTTTAACTTCATGCTGACATATAACAAGTTAAATCCCGATTCTGAATGATGAATAATGAGATGGTGTAATATAAAATATAATCTCACGTTTCATAATAAGCAGTAATATGAAATACTCTGTGTGTGGCTAAATGAGATAGGGAGAATAATCAATCTTGTAAAATACTGTTTTGAACATTCAATAATGGATATAATTTTTCAATGTTTTAATCACACACCGAAACAAATTAGCGTAAAATAAACACAATTAAGGCAAGAATTAATACTGCATATTTGATTATACGAATAAAGTAACACTTGTTTATAAACGAGCCATTCCATTTATAGCAGTATATAAATGGAAATACATGAAAATGAAAGATAAATGCCAGAAAAGGACGACGAACTAATTAAAAGATACGCAGCAATTACATTTCCGAACATCCATAAATAATCGGATTGCAAGAAATACTTGCTGCAGTATTTAGTAAAGTCCTATTTTCATTAGAGGCGAATGAATTTACAATGTAAAGAAGATCGATTAAAAGTTGAATTGCGTAATAAACTAGAATTCTCAAAAGTAAAGTACTCTTCCTTAAATTTATTCGCTTACGAGAATAAGTACAAAATCTGTTTCTAAACGAATAATTAATTGTACGATGAGTTACAAGAGAGTTCATCATATTCTCGTTAAACGTCTTGAATAATATCTTTTTTTTTTTTTTGCTTGATGTCCGTGATATTATGCAGGTTATAACTGAATACATATATTAAATTTCTATAATGATGAATTATTATATATATATATATATATCATAATTATTATAAAGAAGACGATTACTCACTTGTAGTAAATAATTAAAAAATTATAATTACAATGGAGAAAATTTTCCAGTAGAAAAAATTTTACTTTCTGACTAATAATTAAATAATCTTTATGTATATAAATGTTTTAAAATACATCTAAAAATTAAATAATATCAAAACACTTTTCAAATCAGATATTTTTTATAAAAAATATTTCGCGAGGCTGAGAAATTTGTGTTTCTGTGTTAAAAGAAACGCGAAAATGATTATTGGATCTACAATAGATTTCTAACAAAGATATCAAAACCGTTATTATATTTTTAATATTCTGCAAACTCGTTTTAGCGTTGATACGTCTCAGTTATATATTTCTGAAATAACGGTGACAACGAAATTTGCGTTTTCGATATATTACGAAGAGTGAATCTCTGTATATAAAGTCTCGAGTGAATATACATGTGTATGTGTATTTTAGTTCGCTTGCTGCGATGATAACGCGGTTATGACAAACATGAATCGTGAAATGTATATACGTACCTCTATCAGAGAATAAAACGCGTCGAGTTTGAAGCGAAACTGTTATGAAACAATTTTCGTGAAAATGGTTAGCACCTAGATACGACACTATTATGCATCTTAATTGAAAATCGTGCATCCTTGTTGGCGCACGTTGTTGTACATTTGCGGTGATCAAGCGCGTTATTCTAATAAATTCTCAAAAAGACACTATTTTTTCCATTTAATTTATGTTTTAGTTAATTAATGTTTATAAATTTGTTTTATATCTATGTACATTCTTATGTGGTATATGCTAATATGCGTCGTTAATCGATACGTAATTTTACGGTATCTTGGGACATAATTACAAATTTCTCAGTCGTCGGAAGAAACTTGCACCGCTCGCTTACTTCTCCCGGAAATTCCTAATTAACCGCGATGCGTTGTCAATACGTGTCGATGATACAGTGTTGTGGCAACGTATATCGTAGATGACTAAAGTTTCTAGCGCATATCTCTACGGATTCACGTGACAAGAATCAAGCACGAATAAACAGAGAAACGAATAATTCGATCGAACGTCGATCGTGTTTACGTGATTGTAGACACACAAATATAAATATATCCCGTTCGATATGCACCCTATTCAAATGCGCTGCGGGAGATTCTCGGGTATACGATCGGATCAATTTGTAAGTTTCCAAAGGACATTTCGTGCTTTGCATTTCGGATCAGAGATTTGTGGCGAAGTAGACGTGTAACTAATCGAGATCAACTCGAACTCGGTGCTCGAGTTCAATTTTGAAAGATTTCTAGCGCGTGCCAGCACATGTACATACACATACACATACACACTGATTTCACAAAATAATTCTTTATTTAACGTACTATCAAGGTAAAGCTCCGACGTATTGTAACATTTTATGAAGATGCTGCTATCATTTCAATTAAGATAAAAACAATTTTTTCAAAGCATTTTTATAAAAAAAATATAAAGCTGTTTTAATAATAAAAAATCAATAATCGTCATTTGTTTGTGCGATCATTCACATTAAGAACAATGGAATTATTTTCGGGAGAGACCAAACAATTACCATCTTCCAAATATACTCCGACTTCTTACTAGGATAAACCGGCGCCCTTTCTGCAACGTCAGCGGCAGATAAAATCCGTACGATTAATAGGCATTCACCGTCTTTTTGCTTCGCTTACAGGTTATCGTTTCTGCGCGCGAATTGTTCCGCTTGACTCCGATAGCTCTGGCACGCCGACAGATCGCCCGGTGATATATATAAGTTATTCATGATCGTCCCGCCCGTGTGGCTTGGAATGTCCCGCAAAAGCGGCCGTTTCGACGCTTTGCGCGAATAGCGCAAGATAACTAACGATGACGGTGATGAAGAAAGCCAGTAGCTTTACGTGAAAAAATGTAGTGAGAGAAAGAGAGAGAGAGAGAGAGAGAGAGAAGTTTTATATCCAAAAATGGACGATGAATGTGAAAAAGCGGTTCTCCTGGAGATTTTATAACCGCGTCGAGATGTATATTCTAGTATGAATATAAATTGAAGTAATTGAGGCGTAAATGTCGACAATGACGAAGCACCGCTGACGTTCGCGCCGCGTTTATCAACAAAATTGTGGACGCCTTTCTTGCAAAGAAAGGCAACTCATCCTTTGACGCGGATCCGGTATAAAATGAGACGCGCGAGCTATAAGATCTTATAAGACGCCTCTTCTTGAAAAATTACTTGTTTACTGCGTGCAAGCAGTGTATCATAAGCGTAAGACATAAATCCGGCGAAAACTATTAAAAGCGCGTACGAAGGAAAACAGAATATCGCGAAAATTGCGAGATATTGCAAAATACGTAAATTTATAAATTGTAGATTGTTTTACTTTATACCATTTAATTATCAACAACACATTTGATTTAAACATCTCGCGATACAATGCAAAATATACATGTTTACTATGTGTGTGTGTGTCTTGTATCTTGTAAATAAATAAACACATCGTATTATATAATTATTACAAACGTAACGTTGTGCATTTTTCATCTCAGAATTTTACAGAGCTAAACTTCTGTGTTTCACGAAAATTTAATACTTTACTTTGCAAATGAAATAGAGTGTGCGCAAAAAAAATGTAACAACAAACACGGCAGTTTGCTACATACTGCCCATAAAATAAAGATAATAATAATATTTTACGTGGTAGTAAAATGTTTTCCCCTTTCTTCCGTGATTATGTGCTTTTATTAATGCGAGAAGAAATTTAGGATCGAGTTTCTAGACCGGATATGTTGTATAATCGTAAAATTTACGGAAATTTTAACGAATACTTAATTACATGCGCGTACTTCCGAAAGAAATAAAAAAACTAAGTAATTTTAAAATATAATGAGATAGTAAAGATAAAAAACTTACACAATAAATAATCTTAGTAACAGATAGTACAGCGAATACTTATTTTATAGATATTACATAATATTTATCATAATTAAAAGCTGCTCTTCTAAGTTTAATAAAAAAAAACCTTTATCACAAAAATCGTCGGTTAGTTAGTTCCAGCTCAATTATTTCATACACAATATCGCACAAATTAAGTATTTACTTACCTAATAAGTTGTAAGAATAAACGTCATATATTATACAAATAAGTTTATGTGGCACGTGTACAGATTCTTGAAAGAAAAATAAAACAAGAATGAAACGTAGAAGAATATAGACCGGATGAAGGAGAAGAAAAGCTCGAGAGCTGGGAAATATGTAGCACCGACCGGAGCGTCAGAGTTGAAAGGGAAAAACCGTTTTAACTGTATATAAACTCGGGCTTCAGTAAAATTTAAGCAAACCAACAGCGAGAGAAGTAATGTCAAGGAAATATGAAAGTCGTTAAGAATGCTTTGCAAACTCGCGGATTTGATAGAACTATTTTATGAATTGAAAATAATCATGATTATTTATAAAATGAAATGAATGTGAGAACTAAGGAAATAACAAAATACGAATGAATCAATTTTCGAAGTAAATAAAATGAATCTGAAAATTGTTAAAATCGAGCATACACGCCAGATCGTCATTGCACTTTTCTGCAAACATGCATTATGCTTTATACGGCTTTGTTGCGCGTCGATAAAATACGGTATTTTTCCTATTGAATGGTTCGGTTAGCGCGAACAAAAACGGATAAAAAAAGTGTCGGCCTATTCACTGACCGCGCATAAAAACCGTGCTTAAAATCCATAACTTATATGTCCCGGCACATCGGTAAAAAAAAAAAAAAATAAACATTCACAGTGTAGCGCAGTATTTTATATGCCCCACGTGACGTTTTTGCGCAGCGCGAATTATCGTCAATGCCGAGGGTTGCATAGAACACACTCGCTGTACGTGACACGCAAGTTAAAACTTTTTGTGCGTTACTCAAATTGGCTAATTTAAAAGGAGGAAAAATCACAAAATAAATGATAGATATTCGCGATAATATTCACTTTCTCGCTCGACATCAGAGAAACGAAATTTAATCAAACAATAGTTATCTATCGATTTATTTAGTATCATAGTCATGACACAAAAGGAAATGAATACTAATCAATTGATTTTACACAAAACAAAGAGAGAAATTACTGACAAAATAAATAAATCATTGAATTGACGATTCCGCGCATATTTTATGCGACGCGCACACTCCTCCGCCAAATTGAATTAATGTTCAACAGAATTATCGATAGAAATTGAAATATCAAGAAATATAGATAAATACCGTATTAAATTGTACAGTCGAAATTGCACGTTCATATTTAAAGAGATATCGGATATTTCAAACCGCATTCATACGTGTCAATATCTTTATATGCCATTTTTTGCGAATTAAACAATTCAATTTTTCGCTTATCATTTCGTACCGCAAATACACTAGCACTTCGTCGCAATTTCAATTGAATCGTGTGCGATCAAAAATTTCAGAACCACGTTAAAAACATAATGCTGTAATTGACAAAAGATCTCCACGTCGCTTTGCAAAATATCGATCGAAAAAGCGCGCGTAAACGCACTTCGAATGATTATATTGCAAAAAAAAATATATATACGCCAGCTACTCGAAATGATTACAATAGGAAGAACATCGCGCGATGCAAGGGGGTGGAAAATGCGGAACGGCGATGTCATTTCCGGCGTTGCAACTCGCTTCCCGCCAGAAACTTCCGGTCAGAACGCCGGATTCGAAAACGCTCTGCGGCAACTTCTGCTCTCGCTTTATTGTTATTACACACGAGCGCGCTTCCAACGAGGCGTGCCACGAAAACCTGTGTATATATATGTATATACATACTATATATACCTTGAGTCACGAAAAGGCATAGTTTCTTTTCGCTCTCCCTCGAGGAAAACGCCGCGCAAGAAATTTCAACCATGTTTCAAGCTTGTAGGATTCGTCACACGGTTCGTTGCGTACATTATATATAAAATATACCTGTACTTCTAATTTGTAATTCCATCCACGTTACGTGAAAGTCTACGAGGAAATTTAAGTTACGCGGTTTGCAGAATCCACATTCTGCTGAAAATATAGACGAAATTTAACAGTTCTCCAAATTAATTGTATAAATTTTCTATTGTGCACACTATGTAGTGTGTACAATAAAAATAGTGTTTTGTTAATTTGTGTTCGATATACTTGATGTTTCACAAACTTCTCTTTTAACCTACAAAGATCGCAGACAAAAAAGTCGCAGTTCGTGAAAAAATGCAGTGAAATTCCTACAACTTTCAATTGGCAATTAAAATTCGGGAGTAAACTGTGTGATCGCACCTTCTCCCTTCATTCCTTAACAAGTTTTGGGATGTAAAAGCACAAACAACTGCAATGGCCGAGGAGTTCTCGAGGAGGAACTTCTCGCTCGCAACAATACGCGGCAATCCCGACAATGTTTGTCGTGACGCTACTAGCAGAAATTACTCGACTGCGCCTTTGTTGAGGTTCTCTTTGCGGTTTCTCTTCCGTAGCCACATTGAAAAAGAGAAAGGGGGAGAGAGAAAGAGAGAGAGAGAGAGAGAGAGAGGGAGAGATGGAGGAGACGACAAGACCAAAAAAGAATGAAGGGAACAAACCGGCTACTACACACGCCTCGCCATTGTAAAATGACTTCGCGCCAGTAACGAGACAGCTCTATTATGGAATTGATATTGCCCTTTGAAATTGGCTCTCGCCGAGCATGCCGAGCAAAACCGAGAATTCACGAAGAGAAACAGCACCCCCCAGACAATGGCTGTATAGAGGAATTGGGCGACTCGAGAGAGACACGATAGCGAACGAGAACTGAGCGATCGTAGTTTATTTCGATCCACACGAGAAATGTGCGGACGGCGACCGTCGAAGACGAGAAACGAACAGATGAGTTTCTGTCTTCGGAAGTCCCGTAATCGAATCTGTCGAGCACGGTAAATAATACCGATCCGGTGATAAACGATCTGAATAAAACAAAGTAGAAGGATATGTTCCTATACTCTCGTTTTGTTTTAAATACCGACGTGTATTTCGCGTTTTTCTCTTTCGCGCAATATAAAATTTTACATATAGAGCAATTGACAATACAGTTAGCTATTAATGTGAAAACTTTTCGACAAACCGAATCTCTTGTCTCATTGTTATATAGTTATCGCAATTTTTATATCGAACAAAAGAACCGACCTGTTTGAAATTTTTTATATACACACACCTACATAATACAATGATCGTGCGCTACGGTTTAACTTTAATTACACGTTGCCGTGCGTAAGATAAATGTTAATGGCCTGTTTGCCAGAAATTGCCTCGGCATTGTTTTGCTTATAGCACTTTCGCTATATGAACGGGAGGGATGGTGGTAATTCTACGATCTACGAGGCGCGTGCAAAGAGACGCAAGATATTAATATCTCTTACTCGGTTCTCTCTTAATTCTCCTGCTTCTTTATGCACTCTCCTTCCACATATAGCTCGACGTTGTGTAATCGATCCAATTAACCACCACGAGTTTTGCTGCGGTGGAACAAGAATACGAGGAGAGACACTTCAAATAAAACTTCTGACAAATTAGAATATCTTATTATAAAATTCAAATTAGATCGCGTATATGTATATCTTTGCATGTGGTAGTTATTTCATTTGGATTTTCAATCAGAGTAGGATTAATTCGCAACTGAATCAATGAAATCTCTCTTTCTCTTTCTCTCTCTCTCTCTCTTTTATTCTCAATCCGCGTGTTTTACCACTTTTAACAATTTTCCCTCCGCAACGACCAGTTTTGCAACTTGTCTCGCGCAAAATTAATTATGTTTAAAATAATACACCGTGCGGATCTCCCGCGTACACACACACCGCGTTTGTATTTCTATCTTGGATGGCGCGTCGAAGGTTGGCGTATTCATTTTGTTAATAAACCGCGCGCTCTCGCACGGATATATATATACTCGTACGGGATTGACCCAATTCTCATTAAATTCCTGGCAGTCGTCACGACGCCCGCTGCTGCTCGCCCGTGTATACGCGCACGCGTTTCTATATATCTCGTTTAGTGCAAAAGAGAGTAAAAGGGAGCGAGAAAGAGAAAGAGAGAGAAGAAAAAAAAAAAGAAAAATCTGTCAAAGTCGGAGATCCAGTCGCTTCTTCGGTCGGAACATCCGCGACCGTTTGTGAGACAATACTTTGTCCCCGCTTTTGTGAAACGTCGAGGCGTGCATGTGTCTCCCATAGCAAACGATTGACCCACATATTACAAAATCGCGCGCTTGGACGTGATTTTTGCCACCTTTCGATGCCCGGCTTCATTGTTTTTTGCTGTATACGGCCGGATGGCCAACAAAATTGAACGAGCAGATGGAAATAATAATAGAGGAATCAAGCCCGTATACGTAAATGCGCTTGGTTGTTACAAAAGAAATGGATTTTTAATACTGTGCATTGTTTTTCTCATTGCAACTATATTATACTGAATAAAACGATGTCAATACAATAAAAGAAGCCAATTTGTGATAAATAATGTTTGTTTGAAGATTACGTTTAGGTTACAAAGATATATATGCCGCTTTGTTTTGGATTATTTATAACCGTTGTGTCAACATTCAAATATAATAAATTTACTAACTAAAACCCCGACTCGTTGATATACGACATTTACGTGTGTGTGTGTGTGTATACAGAATGTCAATAAATACTTAAAATAATTTACCGAGTAATTGATTACATTTTCTACTTGAAGTACGATTGTATAAATCAAACCATGTTTGCGTCAGAACGAAGCAAATAAGCTACATGAATATTCTTTAAAGAATATATACGTGCATATTATATATATCTAAAACTGTACTGACAATTATTGCAGATTTCCATAAGGAAATGTGTTACGTGAATATTATTAATTAAGAAATAATCTCTTCTAAATAATATTCTTCTCGAAATATTCTCTTCTGCATCTTATTATTTAGGATAATTTGATGTGGTTTCATATTGTGTAAAATATTGCTAATTTACGTCCAAAATAACTATAACTACGTCGTATTATTAACGGAGAGAGTTAGTTTATTATTATTACCGAAATAAACAAAAGCACACAATGTAAACAAATTTGCAACATTCGGTGCAGTCATTGCTCATATCCGCAATTACTATATCACGAAAATTTGGATGTGGTACACATATATATCGAGAATACAATTTAATTCTATCATGTACTGCAGTATATGTTTACTGTAAGCTCACGTAGCTTCTCGGGTATGCAGTATTCGTGCGTAATAACACAACTCCAATTAGTTCTATGTATTCTATACCTGTATGTGTGCATTACAGTACATTTCGTAAAGCAAAAGTAATAATACAAATTTAAAAAACTAAAACCAAATAACCAATAAGAGATGTTTAGAAAGATACAATATAAATTTTTGTTGGATAAAAATTGGCTTCAAGCTCTCTATCTGGATAGTATGTCAAAGGAAATTGTTCCACATTTGATATCCTGTGTGCGACGTAAATTACGCGTCGAAAACTACGCCTCGAAAACTGCGCGTAGCACTTCGCGAAGCGACGGTGTTGACATTTAATCACTTTTGACTTCGGCACCGGCACTTCGGGCCGTTTAGCCATCCTTTTCTACGTCAACAACAGGAGACCAAGAGATGATGTGTGTGCAACGATTTTTAAACGCGACACGAATAACGTAGTAGTAATAACAAATGAACAAATGAGCATGACATTCATAAAGAAGACTAAATTTTTCTAATATTCGCATGTTTCTTCAACAACTTTTGAATATCTATGTTTAGATTTTGTTATGATCTATAATATTAATGACTCATTAACTTCATAAAGAACTTAAATAATAAAACGGAGAACGGCGCAGGAATTTACGAGCATACAGAAATTCTTAATTTGCTTTGCGCAATACACTTTCGTATAATACTACATCATAAATTCAAGTTTGCTTGAGAGAGGTTACTCTGAATTTCGAACGAAAATTATTCTACACATTTCGAATTGAATAATAAGTTTGATTTACGCAGTAATTTCTAGAACAAATATTACTGTCGGAATCAAAATCTACTTGCTCTATGTACGTAAAAAAAATAGAAAAAACACACGTCTTTTAATTATATACAACACGTAGGTACGCTTCTCCGTAATAAACATTCTTTAACAACTTACACGAAGGACGAACAATTAAACTTTGTGTCTTGTTTACTCCTTGTCGTCGCGTCAACTTTCTTCATCACTTTCTTACCTCCTGTCGTCGACGTATTAAGAGTTCCCCTTTAAGGATCCATAAAGTTTGATTTAAAAGTATTTATTGGTAATGAAAGTTCTTGCTACAGCCAACAGATTTCTAAACGTCGAAAGTATAAACACTAATTAAAGTAGTTATATGTTTTTCTATCTCTGATAGTCAATCAGTTTTCTCCAGAACAAAGTAATTCGTTAACAAAGCGGTAAAATAATTTTCCTCTCCCTATCACGAAAGAAGCTTCGATACTTCTACTAATAGCTTTTGTTTTTTCCGCCACAAAATGTTGTATAGGAACAAAAGGAAATAAGTGTGAAAAACGTATAAAACGTCACGTTTAGTGTTGCGAGACTTAAGAAAAGGCGAACATTACAATAATATTCTATGAGAGATAAAGGAAAACTCGCGGTATTTGGTCGGAAGCCTCGAGAAAAGTTAAAGAACGAAGAAGCGTCGAGAATAATAGAAACCACTAGACGTGGGCGAGAGTGGAAAGTCGAAAAGAAGAAGAAAGAATGAACGAGTGGATATCCCAGGATCTCTTTGAGGTCGACCTAGGAGATCCAAACCCGCGAGATGAGAAACGAAGAAGCGCGACACAAAAATGAAGAAAATATTGGCGGCTAGTAAGCGTAATACGCAACTTTGATCAAAAATATGCAGCTAAATTATAAGGGCAAAAGATGAATACTAAATGAGAAAGTCCTAAAAAAAGATGCTTTAAAAAATATATCACATATGCTTTGAAATATATATTACATTTTTTCTCATTTGTAACTGACTAGTTTATTATAATTTTTTTATTAGTACCAGATTTGCATATAAATTGCATTTTTAGTCGAAATTCTACTAACGTATTTGTATAATGAATAAATTAGTAAGTATTTAAAAAAAATAATTAATATTCTCTTGTAATGCATCGCGCAGCTCGATTAGGTCAAGTAACAAAGCATTATTTTAGTTACACTTGCTGCGGATATATCACAACACATCAATAATGTTTTGAGTTTTAATGGATAATGGACTGCGGGTCGCGGAGACGTCGAATGCTCTCGACTGGAAGGTGACTATGAGAGAAAAAGAAT